>JAULCF011551205.1:0-13059 GCA_032361265.1 Devaleraea mollis
CGTTTATGAGGAAGCTTTACTTCTGCCGAGACACCTGTCGACTACTTACTGTGGAAGACTAGGGACTCCACGCGGCGGAAGTAAAGCTTCCTCTAACAGCCTGGTTACTCCCTGCGTGTACGAAACATAACGTAACTCTTCGCACATTACATATTATGTCGCGTATCGCGGTAGTAAACATGCTCATCTGTACAGGTTCTAGTGACATCTGACAAGGCAATAAGAATCTTAAAGTGCCATCTACATAGATTAGGGCTCGGCAAACTTGGGATTAGCAATAGCCACAGTTTTTTATAAAAAAATAAAAATAAAATGCTTTTAATATCAAATTGAAATAAATTGGAAAAGCACATCAACTCTAATTTTCTGTTCGGTTGGAGATCAGTCTCAACAATTGTTATAGCATACTATAGCATATATGCTACATAGTATTTAAAGTGCGCACTTATACGCGCGTATATTCCGTCCCGGGACGTAAACACGAAAAAAGAATGTTTTTTAAAATCCTCCTTGTCACTATTAGCGCTTCTAGAAGGAAGCTGCCATCGTATTTTTACCACTGGCCCCTGACTCATGAGTCCTGAGTGCTTCCCCTTTGATGAACAATACAGTCAAAGTCAACGCTGGTGGTACTGTTGACAGTACACCAAGATGTTGAAAATATCGGTAATGTCGATCACACTTGTCAGTACACCTGATCTCGGGTATGGCGTCCGCAGAGACGTACTTTTTCAAGTCTTCCTCTGCGCTTTAATTGTTAAACCTAAAACATGAATCCAATTGCAGGGCTTGGCAGTGCAAGCTTCTGCAGCATTCCATATGTCAGATAGCATTGATCAACACCCACGGATAGGCTTTATACTGGAGCGACTTTCCCAGAAAACCTTGAGGTTTACTGGAGCTCCACGGCTAGCCGCTTGAAAACTCCGGGCCACATATTTTGCTGAGCCCATTGGCAGTCTGCATTAGTTCTCTGTAGCGAAGAGAAGCACACTTCTGCAAAGAAGCTCGAAGTACTGGGCCCTTCATGAAGACTCTCGGAGAGCATTGAAATATTTAAAAAGACAACTGTCGTAATCTAGGCACATTTTAAACTTGAAGTTACTCGTTCAAGTACTATTAAAATACAAGCGGTTAGCCTAAAATAGGACACTGCCTCAGATTTATTGTGATATAATCCGGAGTATATTTCTCAAGCTCTCAATATATTGAAACATCTGGCAAATGTTTGAACAATATTTTTGAATCATCTGCCAGATGTTTCAATACGAGATCTCGCCATAGCGACGTCTCGTCCGAGCGGCGTGACCAATGAAAATACAGCTAACTTGAGAATTAAAGCTAGTTGCATCCAGCGCTTTGAAAAGCCAGAGTCTGGAGACGATAGCCAGCTGCTCAAAAGGGTAGAGGGTCGGAATGCTTTAAACTTGCTGGCCTTCAGTCGCTCTATTTGGCATATGATGCGGTTTAAGGCTTCAGCGCGGAGCATTTGGCGGTCAGTGAATACTGCTAAATTTGCGCGAGCGATTCAAAGCATACGAGAGGCGCATAGCTGAGTCGCAGACCACCTGGGGACGCAGGTGGGAGTGTGAGTGGGTCGGTATGGGCCGGTATGGACCGAAAGAGTCAATACGGGTGAGCCAATAACATGCCATTAGCGGTACCCTACCGGTGCACTGCGGTGGATACGGCCTGGTGGAAGATATCCACTGTATGCGCCGAGAGCCAGGAATGATTCTTCCACAAGGCCATACTCAACGATCGTTCCACAAACGGAAGAAACAAGAAAAAGCCAAGAACAGAGAAAATTGGCCGTGGCTGCTGCAAGGTAGATGCCCAGGAATTTCCAGAGATGTCATTCCTGCATGTATTAATCTGATTTCATACCTTGAAATTGGCCCAACAGTAGTTGGGGGAACATGGGCGTGCCTCTTCTTTCCAAATGATAGCTAAACCTAAATTCCTTCTCCAATTCAACTTTTACCTTACATTTTGGCCCAGCTACATTTTGCGGAAAAATCGTATGTAATTCCCCGAGCTCACGGTGCTTTTTCGGCAGCCGGGATTGCCCGGGTTCCTTAGAACACCGTTCCTATTTGATGCTTCATCAACGCTGTACTCGCAAGCTCAACTTATGAAATAACATCGACATTTTCGAAATCTTTCGGCAGGTAAACTTTACAATTTACTGAAAGCATCAGACCCTGAAGACTTACCACCCAAAACTATTAGCGCATTGAATAATATAGCTGAAAACTTCTCAACATGTCAAACCTTTCGCACAAAGGAAATGGTTTTTTTCTCATCGATTGAAAACAGTTTGCATGTTCAATTGAAAACTAGTTATGGACCTGATGTATTTGGATGGAAAGCCTGTTCTGCATAATTGACAAGGATACATGTTATGGTACCGCAAAATTTATCAGAAGCAAAACAAAGAACCCTAATACTGCCGACGTATGGGAGGCTTTTGCTCAGGTTTGGTCTCTTACATACAATGGAATGCCTGATGCCATCCAGACAGACAGATGAACGCAATTTGATTCGAAAGAGTTTAAGTTACTTATGGCGCATAACGGTGTATCTCATATTCTCTCAGAAGTGGAAAGTCATCATACAAACGGCGCAAGTGAAAGATCTCATCACCCTTTAGATACAGTCTATTTGAAGTTTAGGAAAGAGCATCCTAAATTGGGCCAAGATATGGTTTTAGCTATGGCTCGAAAAGCTTTGAATGATGTGGCAGGTCCCGCAGGACTTCCACCAATCATGCTTGTGTATAGAACAATGCCAAGAGCTCGAGTAGCTGGATTGGAGTTTGCTCTACCAAAGAATGATGCACGATTTAAAGCTATGGCGAAAGCTCGTTTAGAATACATCCGAATTGCCAATCAGTCAAAAATACATCGTTTGTTTAAACAACGAGTTTCTGCGGCGTGTGATAAATGTTTAAGTCCTGGAGATTCAGCCTTTGTGTGGCGAGAAAAAGAAAAACTTTACAAAGGACCATATAACGTTGTTTCTGTCTCTCAAGACAAGACAAAAATTGAATTAGACGACAGAGACAGTGACAATAACGGTTGGTTTAGCATGGATCAAGCTATAAAAGCTCCAGATACTGAAGAAACATTTTTATCAGATATTGAATGCATTTTGAAACCGTTCCAATCTCATTTGGCGCCAAACACAGATTTGAATGAGGCTTTCATCACTGAAGATATTCCAAACAATGATCCCAGAGCGTTCTCGCAAAAGTTTGATGAGGCAAAAAGAAAGAACTGTGGGGGTTGATTCAAAGAGATTCTTTAAAAGTCATTCTAAGGGAAGAATTACCGCCTGGAACCAAAGCGATGAAAGGCCGCTTCGTCCTTGTTATTAAAAACAAGGATACTGTCGAAGAGTTTAATAAGGCAAGATGGGCAGTTCAAAGATTTCGTGACCTAATGAAACAGTAAATGGTTCATAACTCTTCTAATCTTAGGGAAGAATCAGTACGATTACTGTTATCGATGGCTTAAATTATTGGATTTAGAGTACG
Source organism: Devaleraea mollis (assembly GCA_032361265.1). Lineage (NCBI taxonomy): Eukaryota > Rhodophyta > Florideophyceae > Palmariales > Palmariaceae > Devaleraea > Devaleraea mollis. The sequence goes on from JAULCF011551205.1 coordinate 3,539, forward strand.
GACTGTAGAAATTTCCCAAGCTTATCTTCAATCAGCATCAGAAAATATGAGAGATATATTTTCAGAACCACCGAAAGAGATGGAACCGTCCAGCGATGAAGTGTTAAAACTGATGTTGCCTCTTTATGGACTGGCTGAAAGTGGCGACGGATGGAAAAATACCTTAGATCATCACCACGTTTCAGACTTGAGAATGGAAAAGAAAGCTTGACAATGAACCTTCTTTTTACTTTCGATCATTCGCAGACAGATTAGTTGGTTTATCTGGAGTATATGTTGACGGCTTATTAAGAGCTGGCGATGAAGAATTTACGAAAATTGCTAGCAAAACTTTCAAAGTTTTTGATAGCACACCAGCTTTTTTTGATGACGCCAAATTTTCAGGCGTCCATTTCAAACAGCATTCGGATCGCATCGTAACATGCATGGACGATTATATAACCAAAATCAGCTTACACGATGAGGATCCATTTGAGGCTTTTAGGTCGAATAGAGAAACACTAGCTTGGATTGGATACGCAAGACCAGATATACGTGCTACAGTAGCTAAATTAGCAGATATAACAGATGCAATTTTCGAAGAAAACCAAAGTATTTTCTAGATTCAATTGCTAAAACCTTTAACTATTTACGGAATAGCAGGATTGTGATGAAAAACCCGAAGCTTGATAAAGATTCTTTATATATTCAGGCTTATTCGGATGCATCGTTCGCATCAAACCCTGAAGGATCAAGCCAAATAGGATTTTGCTTTTTCTTGATGGATACAACTGGAGGCTTCTCACTTATCAAATACAGGTTTTCGAAATGCAGACAAATTTGTCATAGCGCTATGGCTGCAGAAGCTTGCGCTCTTGCCGATTGTTTCGATTCATCCTTCGTTTTAAAGCACGTATTAGAAAGCCTACTTGATCAAAAAGTATCACTACAAATGCTAATTGATTCCAAGCAAGTGTTTGATTTGATATCTCACTAAGCATGAACGAAAGAAAGAAGAGTTCTGATTGATCTAGCTGCTGCAAAACAAGTTTTGAAAAATTGAAAACTCGGATTTGGGTTTAGTCTCTACTGAAAACATGATGGCAGACTCCTTTTCGAAGATAACGAACCCGAAAAAGCCTCTGAAATCTTCCCAGGATCAAAATATATCGCATCCAATTGAAAAATGTATTGTTCGCGATACTGCTGATCCCCCAAAAAACGCTGAGTGTGCAGAATTCATGATCACCTATGCCGATATTCATGAACCCTAATTTAGTTGACTCTTTTTATATATAAACCGTATAAGTACCGGCGAACTTCATCTGACTTACTAAGAATTAAACTAAGCATAAGAGATAGAACACGAAGAAAGCTAAGAATAGCTATCGTTACGATAGTTCGATCGGACTTGAGTAGACCTCGAGCAAGAGCGATCCAGCTCTTTCTAAGAAGTCTAAACTTAGGCTCAGAGCGAACCAGCTCTTTTGCAGCAGTGGAAAGTTTGCACATTACGTGACGTCAACCTTTCCCGCGTCCTCAGTTCGTTTTTTTGGGGGGGATTTCTCGTTTGTAAGGTAGATGATTGATGGTTTATTCATATTGAATGGTAATTCTTAGGTCCTTATATAGGCCTGAATTACTTTCTTGAATTAAACCTAAACGTCTATAATCTAATTAGTGTTCCGCTGTAATGAACGAGAGAATAGTTTTTATATATATTTTTGAATGAAGTGAAATCAACGGTAATTAATCTACTGTAAGCTGCCAGATTTCAGTGAATGTAACACGAAAAGAAGGATATTAATCGTAACTCATGAAAGCTGAATGTAACAATCCCCCCCGATTGATATTACGTCTTTTGTCATGATACTGGAAATCCAATGTTGATCATTGCATTTTTGAATAATATGCTTGAAACTGGCTTTGTCAAAAAATCTGCTTCTTGTTCCGTGGTTGGCACTTGAATCAATTTTTTGCTTTTTTGATTCACATTTTCTTGAATATAATGATGACTTACTTCCAAGTGTTGCGTTCGTTTTGATATCCATAGCTGGTCCCTAAATCATGCGCGCCCTTGTTATCCACCAGTAATTTGAGGTCATTCCTAGTGTCTTCCACAATATTTCCATCATGGTATTTCGTCTGTACCTTGTCGTCTATTTTTAGCATTTCCTTTGTTTTAGTGGAATTCTCAGTTCATTTGCACGAGATTCTAACCATACCAAGATTATGGCAACTATGTCAGCTGCGATGCACTTACTTTCTGTTGAACTATGATTCACTGTTTCCTGCCTTGAGCTTTCCCAAACAAGTACCATTCCAAATGCTTTCACTAAGATTCCACTTACTGATCGTCTTGTATCGGTATCTGCGGCATAATCAGAGTCAGTGTAGCATTATAATTCCAGTGAGCCCTTGTGATCATACGTTAACCCATCATTTTTGCGGCTTGATAGATATCGTAGTATCGGCTTGATTGCTTCCATGTGCCTTTCGCATGGGTCATGCAGATGTCTGCCAGAAAATCCAACAATGTGTGCCAAACTGGAAGCTTTGATTTGAGGTAGACGAGTTTGGAAAGTCTACTATCGCTCGCCCCACGGCTCCAATCTCCCTTCAGAGGCCATAAGTACCGTCGGCATATGGGTGAGAGTGACGCATGGCAATGCGCGCTCCGGAAAGCCCGTCTTTTCGGCGCCAGGAACGTCCGGGAACCCCCCCAACGCGACTGAAAATGGCGGCGCCGGCAAGCGATACCCCAGAGGAATTGCGGCGCAGGGAATTGACGCGCGCGGCCCGTCACGAGACGGCGCGCGCGCGAACGGAGGCAAGGAGGCGGAACAGGCGTCGGCGGTGGACGCGGCAGAATTGGCCGCAGCGGCGAAGGCGCTCGGAAAAACGCCTGAAGCAAAGGCGGCCGAGGCGGCCGCGGCGTCAACGACACCGATAGCGATGCTCAGGAGTCCGCGACTCGCCGTCAAGAGGCATCGAACCGCCGACGTGAGCTCGTCTTTGCCGCCGAGCAAGCGGCTGAAGCCAGGCGTGTCACGAAGAGGACCAAAGCGAACGCCGACGAGTACATGCGCATCTGCCGCATCGCCGGCGTTGCCGTTCGCGAGGGTGCTGTTCCCCTCCCTGAATCCCTCGGCGCTTCCTTCCGAGACCAAGCTGAAAGTGATGCCCCTCTCCCTCGCCCTGGCTTCGCTAACGACGACGGCGCCTCCGCTCTTCTCCCCGAGATGAACGACTCGACGTTCGGCAAGGCCGTCCGCCACATAGTCCTTGGCCTCCCCCTTCCCGTCCATCGAATATGGCCTTCCTCCTACTTCGGCCATCGCGGTTCGGACGGAAAAGTCCTCGCCTTCGGAGACCAGGGAAGCTGCGTCGCCCTCCTGCGCGTCACCGCCGACGTCGCTGGGCATGACCTCACTGACGACTTCGGCGACACCGACCTCGTGCAGGACGTCTTCCCCGGCAGGTATTGCGTCGTCCTCTACGACACAAGCTTTGAGAGAAAGCTTTCGCGACGCATTTGAAAAGCTTTTGCGCGGACGCGACGACTTCCTTTTCGCCTCCATCTGCCCTCCGGGCGTCCCCGACACAAACGTTTCCCTTCTCTCCTGGCGCCTCGACGTCCAGGTCACCAAATTAGCCACCTCTTTAGAGAACATCGGCCGACTTGACGTCCGGGGCGGCTGACGCGCTCGCGCCGTCGCCTTGCGCCACTGAGCGACTGTTATCCTACTCCTCCCCGGCGCTGCAGCCGCCGACGCCTCCGGAATCCGCGCCCGAGAAAGTGCCAATGCCGAAGCCGAAGCGGCGGAGCACGCAGCGCGTGCCGCCGTCCTCGCTCAAGAAGTCGTCCCCACAGCCACCGCTCAGACAAACGTGGACACGACCTGCAGACTTCTCGGCGGCTGCCAACGCTCCCAGCACTCAAGAGAATCTCAAATTCTGCGACGCGACGGCTATAGCCGTCGACAGCGCCGGTACAACCCCTGCATAAATCCGCGCTGCCGAAGCCGCCTCCCGCACGGCAGAAGACGTCGCAACGGACGACAGCGCCGGACGCCTCGCCCAACATGCCGCTGTCGGGGCCGCTCCAAGCGTTTAATCTGTCGGGGAGGCCATAGGTCCTGACACCGATGCCATGGACGCCCGCATTGCAGCTTCTGCCGAAGACGCACCCGAAATAGTCTCCCAGCTCGTCCCTCCTAGCCCCGTCATCGCACCTTAATGCGTCGAATTCAGCACATACGCCGCTGCCAGACTCAAAGAAGTACAGCGCGACGCCCTCAACTTCGCTGCCAACTCCTTCCTCACCTGCTGTGCAGGAAAGTTCTGGCTGGGCTATCCTGCCCCGCGTGCAAGCCGCCAGTCACCCTTCTGGTGTCTCGCCAGCGAGCATGGCGCTCGCTGGCTTGACTCGACGCCAGGCTCGTACTGGGCGACTACCACCACGTGCGCCACTTGGTACCGAGAGGTAATCGACGCCGACGCGCGCCGAGGTGCCGGATCCTCAGGCCCAGAGGGCACTGAAACTTGACTCGTCCCGTCAGCTTTCACCTCCCCCGCAGCTTCCTTCCTCAGCATGAGGGCCATCTCCACTTTCACCCCACGCTCTCCCCCAGTCTCTGCCTCCCCTGACCTCGCATCTGACCCGCCTCTCGCCGAAATTGAAAAAGGAAACAGGCGTGCCAGCCACTGTGGGCTTGGGCGCGCCGAAACAACTAACAAAACTCTCTAACAGTCCCCTGTGGTTGGAAATCCAAGCCCTTTGCACAAGGAGAACGTGCAGGGGTTAAGAAGAGGGTTGGTGCAGCAACTAAAAGGCGCTGCACACTCGGTTATCGGGGGGGAAGGTCCTCAATTGGCTCAAAACAACGCATATAAAGGAGCTGAACAAGGACCAACTCAAGGACCTGCACAATCACAAGATTCAAGACCCAGCGACCCACAGACGACACTATCACCGCCACTAGCGCCACAGCCACTAACCACTCAAAGTCCTCCGCCGCAACCGCCCCCAAAATCCCTGACTGGCCGCACCCAGAGCCTCCCATCCGACTTCGTCTTCCATCCATGACCATGGCCTAACTGCCAGGCGGAGCAGCAAAATAGCTCATTCCCTCGGCAAATTACATCCACCATTGACCCCGACTCGTGGCGCGCTCACACAAACTCCCACTTTACTTTTTTTACCGGCGAGATAAGCCCTCCTGCAGACTCTCTGGACTACGAACGACGCAAACTCAGCGCCAAAGCTCTCATCGCTCGCGTTAGTTGCTTCGAACACACGACAGCCATCGTTGGTTGGCGTTTCTACCCGTCTTTCGCATCTATTCGCAAGCCTGCACCTGGCGGGCAGACAAAGGACGCCCGTGAGCGGTTGTGGCGGCTCGAATGCGAGCCGGGATCTCCATGCCGGCATCTTGAATCATGCGCCAAAACGCTCTCTGTCATAAACGCTAATATCTACCGCAGAGGAAAGCTCCGTAAAGCCTCGCACTTGCACAAAAATGCCCCGTCCCCTGCCTCAACTCCCACGACGCCAGGACCGGCCCGTCCACGCCCAACGATCAAAGCCATGGAAGAGGCAGAGCTCTCTCGTTCCCGTGTCTTTGGGTTAATCTCAAAGCCATGCTTCGAAGCTTACCGACGCCTGCTGAAGTTTCTCCCTCGCCCCTGCGTCGGAATCGCCCGCTTTCATGGCGCACTATCGGTGCTCGTCACGGACGCAGTCCAGGATTACGAGCTAGTCACTCTCGCGGTCGCGCATCGCCTTTACCAGGGCGAGGAAGGCAAAGGAAACGAGGTCTTTGAGACGTCTGCTTTCCGATCCAGGATCACTCGCGGCTGGGGAGGCGGTGCAGCCATCATCCAGCTCTGACACAAGGCTCTCGACGCAGCTGCTGCCGAGAAAGAATGGCTGACACACCATCCCGACGCTTTCTCTCAGAAACAGCGCGCTAGTGTGGATGCAGCAAAGCGGCTCGAACGTGATCGAGACCTCGCTCAAGTAGCTCGAGCTACTGATCAGTACCGCAGATATCTTCGCGTTATCCTCCACGCAGCCCCAGCTGAACTCAGTGACGAGGTCGTGCAGGCCGCGCTGCGAGTGCTGCACCCCGAATGGAAGCCTGTCCACAGCCTCCCGCCCTCGTATATACCGTCTACCACGCTTCCATCCCTAAAACTCCTCAAGGTCGTACTGCGGAAGATGTTCGATCACTCCACCGCGGGGCCGGAAGGCATGCCCGTGTATCATCTCAAGCTCCTGGTCCGACCCCGCACAGGCGAGACCTCAGAGGAATCCTGTCTCTCTACCCTCCACGGCTTAGTCTGCCACATGGCCGAAGGAGAGATTAGTACAGAAGCCGCAAATTTACACGCCTGGGCCACACTGCTTTCCTGCACTAAGCCCAACGGAAGGTTCCGCCCCATCGCCATTGGCACGACTTCTCTCCACATGTTCCCGTGATGCCTCATGAATCTGGCATTACCTAGCACCCGCGACTATTTTGTACCGCACCAGATCTCCAACGGCGTTCCAGAAGGCACGGAGGTGGCTATCAACGCCTTCCATGAAACTTTGGAAAAGTTTCACTGGGATCCAGGAAGGGTAGCCATCTTCATTAATGCTCGGAACGCGTTCAACGCGATTGACCGCCAGCGCATCCTGGACGAGGTCATCGTTCATGCGCCGGGAATCACCCGCTACGTACACATGGTGTATGGGAGCGCGCCATGTCTAGTCGCCGGCCGGAGAATTATTCAGTTGCTGCAGGGCACGCAACAGAGAGACCTTCTTGGGATTTTCTTTCTCTCCCTCGTTCTGCAGCACCTCGTCGACGAGTTTCAGGCGAAGTGCAAATTCGACCTGAACGTCTGGTGTGAAGACGTTGGCACGCCTCTCGTCGGGCGCATCGACCAGATAGCAGAGGCAGCGAAGATCCTCGCCGCAAAAGGAGCTGCTCTCGGCTGTCATCTGGAAGTCTAAAAGTCCAAGCTATGGTGGCCGACTGTCGACATCGAGCTGCTCGGCGACCTCCCCTTCGATTTTCTCGAACGCGGCGACCCCGAACTCTATCGGCCGGCAGAGGGAATCAAGTACCGGGGCGCGTCCATTGGCTCAGACGCCTTCGTCGTGGAATTTCTCCGCAAGCGCATGGCCTGCGCCGACGAGCTCATCGCTTCCGTAGAGGAACTTTACGACCCGCACATCTCTACAAACATGCAAAAGATGCGCGCATCATTCGTTCAGGTTGCCCACGTCTTCCGCGCAACTCCATACGGGCAGACTGCGCCGCTGTTCGCTGCGTTTGACGCGAGGCAGAAGGCTTGGATCAAAGGCCTCCTCCCCACATCAGTTGGCCTCCCCGACGAGTCCCTCGAGCAATCCTCGCTCGAAAGACCCGACAGAGGCCTCGGACACCTCCCCGCCGAGGTATTTGTTATCCTAGCCTACGTCGTTTCGAAGATCGATACGGTTCACACAGTCGCTCAGCTACCTGGCCAGCCGTCTGTGCACGACATGACAGCGCATTTGTCCACTCTCCTCTATAAGTGCTAATAAGACTTCAATTTCATCTCCACAGAGAACGAGCTCGTGCTATCACTTCTGCAGACCCCTGGACAAAATCAACCCACCATCTCCAGGTTTATCCAGAAACGACGATCCCAATGCTTCTGGCCTCCGGCCAACGTTTCATCAAAATACCTTGCCATTCTTTATCAGGTTAAGCGCTCACGCTTTCTTTCCGTCACTACGAAAGAGGGCCGCCCCTGGCAAGGAATCCTTCCAGGCCGGTACGAGCTCACACCGGACACTTGGATGCTGTGGATTAAATTCTGGTTGGGCGCCGCTATCTAAGACAAACAACTCGAAGGTTGCAAGCCGCTCTGCCGAAATTGTGGCAAGTCAATGGACTGCTTCGGATGGCACGCGCTGGCCAATTGCACTACCGGCTACGGAACAGCTCTCCAAAGCAAGAGTTCCGGCGCGCTGAATCACGAAGGAATGGAATGGCAGGAGTTCCCTCCCGCCGAGAGGAAATCGGACTAGTTCCGGGATCCGAAGATCTCTCGGCGATAGTTACGTCACGACTGAGGCCGGCTACTCCGACGCAGCCTACTCCTCATCTGTCTTCGACTTAACTGTGCATGGGTCTATCCCAGACAGTGGCCACTCGAACGCCGTCCTCATTCGGAGCTTCTCCACACCAGGTGCAGATGACCATGACGTTGAGGAGCGGAAGATTGCCGAATTCAGCAGGCACGAACAAGAAGTCTCTTTGGTGCTCCGCACGGACCGGGGCATCAAATGGAACCGTTTGTTCCAACTCCGTCTCTTTGGCATGAACATTTACGGCGCGTACGTCCCTGAAGCACGAAAAACTGTTGAACAGTTTGCCATGGTCAGGGCGAGTCGTTTTAATGAATCGACACTGTCGTGCCGCCGCAAGATCCTCCAAGCGGTGAGCATTGCACACGTCACTGTATGCGCTAAAATGCTGAGTTGCCGCCGTCCTAAGCCTAGCCATGTATAGCACGGGACCTTTCTGGGAGCCGATCACTGATCGTCTATCCGATCCCGTCGCCCTATTGAATACAAATACCTTTTTACAAAAAAAAGACAAACCGGGATGTGTTGTATCAGCGATAAATCTGAGGTTCTCCACTGTACTTTGATACTTTTTCACATCCGCTGTGTTTTAATTGGCTCTTCTTTTTGACAGATCAGCAGATTTGACATATGGCACGCTCGTTGAATTTGCTCTATCCATATCATTCTCCTTCAGTAAATTTGTATTAATCTTTGTGTTTTACAAAGGTAAGCCATTACTTGCCAACTTCGAGGTTTTCAAGCGGACGTATTGGAAGCTGTGAGGGGGTACACTCTCAGTTTTGCCATTGAATTTCTCAATTGCCTCATTTTGTGACAGTGTTCTTACTGTAATTTGCCACGCCGCCTTCATCGGTTTAGTTAGTTTTTCCAATGTTTCCAGGCTTTTTGCTGTTACTAAGAAATCGTCATTTTTTAGCTTCCATTCTGGCAATTCCACTGTCTGTATCTATCCAGTAAATTGATGGTTCAGCCAGGACTTTGTTCAAACCCCATGATTTTAACCAAAAATCTCTCCATGTATCCCACTGCTGATTTGCTTCTGAATCACCTTGCATTGCCCTTCTCATAACACAATTTTTCCAGGTGCTTTGAGAGTGCCATCTGATCTTGGTGGTTGTGTCATAGTGACTCGAATGTTTGGATCATTCGATGCTATCATATAGGCACCTGGTATATCATAATTTTGTATGACGTGTACCTCTGACACTGCGGCAGCGAACAGAAGTCGTCTGGCAGCCTAGTGCTCGCTGCCATCGGATGGAATGTGTGATGCTGTTCTAGTTTGATCAAAATGTTGCCCAGGTTTCATGATATCGCCTCTAATGGCACATCTTTCCTCGTGCTTCTCTATAGAACCAAACTGGTAAGTTTTTGCTTTGTACTTCATCGTGAATGGTACTGCTTTATTTGA
>JAULCF011552316.1:0-13053 GCA_032361265.1 Devaleraea mollis
TAGAAAACCGGATAGTAAAAGATCTAAGCGTGATCTGGTTATCATAAGTTTGTATGAGAATGTTTTGGGTCCAGTGTCAGCACAAGACTTGCCGGGGACCCAAATTTGACTGTACTATCCGCAGAGTTCCGCGGATAGCGTAGCTCTTGTGATAGAGCCAGAAGAAAAGGGATCTGGTTATCATAGGTTTGTGTGAGAATATTTTGGGTCTATTGCAAGCAAAAGACTTGCGGGGGGCCCAAATTTGACTGCCATTGTGATAGAGCCAGAATACCGCCCTATGGTGAGTTTACGTTTTTCTGTGGGTCAAGAATGAAATAAGAAACAGTCCAGAAAAAGGCCTAGCACATTTGAACTCGTTAAGGTCAGCAGATTTAGATTTTTCTGTGAATAAAAGTAACCACGAAGTTAAATATATTCGAGAAGCAGAATAGAGATTTAACTGGTGTTACTAACACCAGTTAAATCTCTATTCTGCTTCTCGAATATATTTAACTAATAAGATGGGCGTGCCACTGTGATACATGTCTAGTAGACATGTATCACGGTGGCACGCCCATCTTATTTGCGACTTGCTGAATCATGTGAGTGTCAGCGTGGGCGCGGAGGAAATATAATGGCTTCCGGGATATCGTGTTAGATATCGCCCCGATATGCCAGGTGTCCTCGCCTGTAAATCTAACCACGATAGCCGGAATTTAAATTCCTCTGAATGCACACGAGTTCTTCGATAGTGATAAATCGATAAACTACTAGCAAGTACTCAAGCATCTCTTTCAGCTCTTCTTCTGTGTGAAGAGCTGAATCAGAAATAACTTGCTTCGAGTATTTTGTAATCGATCTTGCGACGAGAACGAAAATTCTCTACCTCAACCACGAGGTGGTTGAGAAATCGAACGACTAATTTGCTCGAGCCCGTTGCTGCTGAGAGGCAAGCGTAATATCTTCTTGCATCTGAGAAACGGCTCTGGAAAAATCGTAAGGTTCGATTAGCTGCCGAGCGTGCAAGGCGTCAACTGAAGCACTTTCAGTGACGTGCAGAATCTGATCAGCGCAGAGAGAGCACTTTCAAGCTCGCGACCGAGATATGCTTTGAAAGCAGTAGCGTCCTAGCTTCTCTGGTGACTTAGATTTTAAAAGTACGCGGAGAAAGGGATGCGAGAATCATCGCATGACTTTCGCATTGCTTGAGTAATAACTCACGGACAACGATTTTTTCCCTTCCATTGGCGCATAGACTATCGGCTGCAAAAAACATGCTTACAGCGCAGTATTTCTGCAACTTTGGCCAATAAAGTGTATTTGGTATGCTTTCTCGTGGTGAACTTCAGAGACAGCAGATTCCAGAACTCTGAAAACAGAGCACGAAATCATCAATGAACTTCAAAACCGAGGAGTTTGTGCAAAAACACAAGCCAACATGAGTTAGAAAATTCGTCTTTGACGACAAGCGGTACTGATACCCACGCTATACTATGCCCTTAACATGACAAACATATAAATGAATGTATACAGGAAGGAGAACATGTAGAGTGTGGGCATAAGGATTTACGATTCGATGAGGAGCTCCTACAGTAGCGCAGTATAAAAGTAGAGCAGACTCGCTGGATGTCTGTCTTCATACCACTCCAAATAAAGACTTGGTGGCGGGTATCCGGAGGAAGACATGTGCAGCTTCGTCTGGTGCGTAAAAAAGCGCGTAGATTGTCCTCATTTCGCATAGAGTCCTTAGCCAACTCCAAATCTTGACGGTGTTTAGGTTTTAAGATATTTTGGGCAGCTCGCACATCTAGAAGAAGAATGTTTAGTTCTTCTTCTAAATGCTCCGATTGAGAGGATCCGTGAGTTTAGCGTATATCGCACTTCAGCGGTTCATCAAATCGACGCACGCAGATTTTTCCCATTGGGAAAGTATATGCAACCGTATTCATAAGCGTAAAGATAGGTAGCCCACGTATGAATTTCGAAACACTGATGCTTTCCGAGATGCGGATTGAGCGAAGATGGATCCATGAGATCCAAATTTGCATGAGCGGTGTAATCCGCACCTCTCCTGTCAATGATATTTCAGGAGCGAGATAAAAACAAGTACGCGTTGAGATATAATTTGTTAAAATCGTCATATCCTTGCCAAGGCAAGGTACGTATCTCCTGCTCTCGCTATCCTCTTTCTTTTGTTCTTTCTATTGCTGACTGTACCGCGGGTAGGGCTTGGTAATGAATTAATAGGTAGGGTATGGACTCCATACTATGGAGTAGGTTTACCGAGTTTACTCGCCAAAATTACTCGCTGCTCCGCGTAGTAGGTTGGAGTACGTTGGCCGGTCCAAGTGGAGTAAGTGGAGTAGGAAACACCCTACTCGGCAGCCTACTCCAGGTTATAACAGCGGAGCTGCAGCCTGCAGCTCTACTTTTGCACCCTAAGGGTGGGGGGGGGGAAGTATACTTTGCACGTACCAGCTCTTCCTGTAAGTATGTTACTTTCGTTTAATTTAGATGCTGCGCGCAAAGTATAATTTGCACGCAGAATCTCTGCTTGTAGTATGGTATACGTTGAGATTTTCAACGTTTCTAATGCGCAGTGTTGGTGTAGGAGCCGAGTCGGTGAGTACCCGACGTCGGGCACTCCCGATAAGCGGAGCCACTTTCCACGCAGCAGCTCTGCCTTCTACATACGTGCATGCAGTAAAAGTTCATCGGGAACTCCCGACTCAGCATGAATGTGTTTTACACTCTACATCACTAGTTGTGCTGTAGATTGTAGTGCACATTCTTAGGGTACTCCCGACTCAGCATGAATGTGTTGTACACTCTACATATCTAGTTAAAAACTAGTTGCGCTGTAGATTGTAGTACACTTACTTCGGGTACTCCCGACTCAGCGGAGCTACTATGAACGCTGCAGCTCTGCTCTGACGCACCTAAAGTTGGGATTTAGCGCAGACATGCGCTTTCGTACCGTATATACGGCGTCCTTTGTGGCACTGCGACACCATTATATCGATATTGGCTTTATAACGATATCGTCTTTTCGAAATACTTTTAGAGTGCCCGCCGTGAGAGAGCGTTTCTGGACTTTTCGCGCTACCGCAGCTTACATTCACTTCTCGTGATCTTGGAGCTCGTGCGCATGCTTGACTTCATATTAATCGAAGTACGCTTTACTGGCTTGATGTAACTTGGTTCTTTATTCTAATCCGTATACGTTTAAGCGTTGCTGAACATATCGCATGATAATATCGCTTATCATGCGATAAGCACAGCAGCATTTAAATAATAATATTTATCAATAGCATTGTGGGCGAAATATCAGATAATGCTACACTTGGAAGAAAAACAGAACCAAATCACGCGTGACGCGTGCCGCGGCAGCAATGTGGGTGAAACATCGAATAAGGCAGTACTTGAACTAATACGTTATTCTGCCTTCTTCCGGCTGACGGCCTTCAGCCGGCAGAAGGCGTCGAGCCGTTTCGATGAGGATAAAAACCTGCTAGAGCTTCCTGCTTTCTATGCTACTAGAATAGAAAGCAGGAAGCTCTAGACGGTTCCAATCAATTAGCAATTGTTGGACCCAAAGAACCGTATATTTTACGAAGGATGCAGTGCGTCGCTGCACGCCGGGCTCTGCCGCATAACTTATTTACTCTTTACTGTGCGGCTCACAGCGATGCACCAAAACTTTGCCATTTTGGGAAAAGTCGCGGCGTCCCGCTAAGCCGTATCGCGCCGTGCGGTACCACGTCGAGCTTGGCCGCGTCGTGTCACGTGCAGCGCAATGCCAGCCAGATGAAATGCACCATTCTCAATCCCGCACATTGAGTTGTCTGCTCGACACTAAATGGTGCTAAGCGAGTCCTTCTTTGGCGCTTCGGCAGGGATGCATGCAGGGTTGCAGCCCATGCTCAACAGAATTGCGTTGCTTCCCCAGTTTCGGGGTGGATGAGAGGCTCGAGGCTGGAGTTTTAAATCCACTTGGAAAGTAAATACTTTTTTAAAAGTATTTACTTATTACCAAGTGGAGTTAAAACTGCAGCCTCGTGACTGAAAAGCCAAAAAGCCATTTCTGTACTTTTTAAAAAATACAGAAATGGAGGTGATCGATTGCTGGCGGCCGCCAGCTATGATAATAGATGGCGAAATAGATGACAAGAGCGGACCGCTCGCACAACCATTTTTTCGAGTTGGGAAGTTTGAGTCTCAGGGTACAAAGAGCTACGCTATCAAAAGCGGTTTGGTAGTCATCTTTCTACTGTAGCTCTTATCGATAAACACAGACTTCAACTTTGATTTGGTTGAACCACAAAGTGAAGAATAATTTCTTAGCAAATCTTTGAGTAGTGCTACTACAGTATGAGACTTGGAGTCCAAAATAGCACTACGCATCCTATTATTAGCTGTATGAGTCAACTGCGTTAACTCAATGGCAGTATTAGGATGTGGCATATTTAATATGCCATCAACTCCTCTTGGCTCGAAATTAATGCCATCGGGCACTATTTTTCAGCCACACCAGTGGCAACTATAGCGTGGTACTTAGGTATTTAAATTCTGTTCACCAACGAAAGCATGAAAACGCGCATTCTTTGGGTAAACTAGAATTTTGCCAATAAGCTTTGCAAAGTCAAGCTTCGCAAAGCACTTAGCGTATATACCAAGACCTGTAGGTTAATATTCCTGTTAAAACAAATGTGGTATGGACCTTAGCTAAACCGGAATTTAGGCCTTGCAGGTCAATCGTATGCGCGAATAGGGCTGGTAGAGAATTTACTTCTGCATGTACAGTAGAGATACCCAAACAAGAAGAGTCATGGTGCGAGTTCGGCAGGACTTTTGCCCGTCAAATCTTTCTCTTATTTGCGTTATTAGTCAGTAACCTTAGATGTATAGCGCCGAAGTGCTGCCATCGCAGGCTCGCAACCGTGTGCAAGCTTGTTCAGTTGTACTCTATAGGCTCGAGACTGCGATCACACTTCGCCCTTTGTTTTTAGATGAAACTAAAAAATATTGGCAAGCTGACCATCTTGGGCAGATCAGCAATAATATTACAGTAAGACTTTTTCATTGCCTTGCCAACGAAAGTGCGTCGAGCATCCGTGAGCTCTTTCGCTGTCTCCTTAGAGATTTTTATCAGAAGCGAGTCCTCTTCTAAAGGAGAGGAGATCTTTTTCAAGATATTAGGGGAGGGTAAAAAAGCGGACCTGCACATCTTGTTTAAATCTAAAGGGCCTTGACACTGTTAGTGACTGGCAAACACAACACATCCAGCCTGCAGAGCGTAGTCGGTACAGCATATTTCTTGTGGTTTAGCTTCTCTCGCCGTCCATCACCGCGACGTTTGGATTCATAATCCGTTTTCGTCGGCTCTGGCAACTCCTTGTTTGGTTCGAACGGGTACGAGTGAAAGCGCGATAGGTAGTTTTTGCTTTAACTTGATAGCTGTAGAAATGGGGAAATATTGGATTCTTGCAGCTGGCCAAAAGCCTTTTGAGCTAGCAGCCACCCGAGTACAAAAAAAACCTTGAATTCTTGCAGCAGGCCAAAAGCCTGCTGGGTTAGCAGCCACCCGAGTACAAAAAGAAACCTTGAATTATTGCAGCAGGCCAAAAGCCTTCTGGGCTAGCAGCCACCCGAGTACAAAAAGCAAAGCATCCATAGTCACCAGTCACCAGTCACCCACACAACTTATAAACTATCCCCTCCTCCTCCTCGCTTCCATCGCTCATGGAGAAGCCGTCGGCCGCGGCGACAACTCGCGCAAGCGCCAGAAGGGGCAGCCGTCAAGAACACCTCGCTAAACACGCTCCGCCCTCGGTCTACCTTCGCAGCACAGGAGCTAGCGGTACGACAAGCGCACGTCAAAACACCACGCGACGCTGGATAAAACAACTTATTGTAATGTTCTGTCGTTCCAACTTGTGCAGTAGGTAAAGAGCGTGCAGAGCAACAAAACTAAAGCGTAAAGGCAAACCAAAGGGTAATCCCATAGCTTTCTCTCAGAGGCGCACACCAACGCCCAAAGAGCTCGAGTAAATTTATTCACTCCAAAAGCCTGGTGAGCTCGGCAGGAGTGAAAATTTCACTGTACTTTTGCTACTGGCCAATCAGAACTGGAAGAGAGACTTTGCAGGCTAGAAAACCGGATAGTAAAAGATCTAAGCGTGATCTGGTTATCATAAGTTTGTATGAGAATGTTTTGGGTCCAGTGTCAGCACAAGACTTGCCGGGGACCCAAATTTGACTGTACTATCCGCAGAGTTCCGCGGATAGCGTAGCTCTTGTGATAGAGCCAGAAAAAAAGGGATCTGGTTATCATAGATTTGTGTGAGAATATTTTGGGTCCATTGCAAGCAAAAGACTTGCGGGGGACCCAAATTTGACTGCCAATGTGATAGAGCAATAACAGGTACTAGGCGGAGTAGATCCGTTACTAGGAAGAATAGTTACGGTGCCGGAGTAGGAACCTACTTCGGAATAGGCGGAGTAGGCCGGACTAGATTTTTGACGCAAAGTGTATGTTGCCTTCTCCGATTCCCTACTACCCATTTATCGCCTATTACTCTCTCCTCGAGTATAATAGGAAGAAAATAAATAGCCTACTCCGCTCCGACAACATATTCCTTACCCTGCCTATTACCAATCCCTGCTCATGACCCTCTCCACCGGAAATTGTTTCAACAATAAGTTGTTGCAGATAGCAAGAGATTTCTCAAGAACGCAAGAACGACTACGATACCTCTCCGAAAAAGTCTCCGGGTCGACATGTCTTATTTGCGACCGGGTTTTCGGCACGGAGAAATTATTATGACTTGGGTTTCAAGAAAAGTCAACATGTTGGATCAAATGATCACGGCATTGTCGTGTTTCGCTTTAAAGTCGCGAGCTAGACTTACCGAGTAGTAAAAAAAGAAGTAAGGTAGTCGGGAATTTTGTAACCCTTGCTTAGGTTCTCTGGTCACACAAGAGTTTAGTATCCACCTCGCGCTTACGGCGCTATTTGCTCTTCACACAGGACCTTTAGAAGACCGCGCTTGGTGCTTTAGGCACGAGTTCCAAGTGAGCTCCTTCCGTCTAAACGTTTTTCGTCTAATGACCAGACAGTAGTCTAGCTTGCAGCGGCGCTGTACCATCTTTTCTGAATACGGCAAAGAGCATGTGAAATTTGCTTCATACTTAGTTGCTTTCCATTCGAATCGACCTGAATTGCTTGAGATGTTTTTCATCGATAATTAAATCATGAAGTCTTCCCAGCCACGACTAGTTCGCCAGAACTATTTACATTACCGAATTTGAACTCGTAACGCTTGAATTAGTTTTGGAATCCATTCAGCCTTCATCGAATTCGGCTTCCAGCCCGGACGCCACAGCATTATGACAAGAGCATACAGTTGATCGACCTTGAAATCACCGTACAGCGTTTGCGGTACGTGTATCGCCATTCGCCGCATGGCTCTTTTTTATTTTCAAGATTCAAGATTCGATCGGTCTGTGAAACACATCCGGAAGCACGCCCTTCTGCACGACACTCATTTGGAGGAGGCTCACTTGGTGGGTGCATGTTGTTTGTTCGGTGCACGTATCGGGCGTTTACTTTATCTACCTGGGTCATAGTGCTGAAACCTCTGTGTTATATATCTTGCCAATCTGACTTCGCCCGTGCTCTCAGACGGACTCAGTAAACATACTGCTCCGGCCTAGTCGAGTCTAAACAAATCTTTAAATCTCAAACATCTTCAGCTCTTACTTTTCCTGCATGCAAAATCATTTGCTTAGCCATTTACCCGACTCGCGAGTTTACGGCGGCAATGTAGGTCTCAGCTTCAGATGAGCAAAATAACCGAAGTTCCAAAAGCTGCATTACAACGTCATCATCCTTCATAAGTTCCTTTAAGATGTCATCGTCGGAAGCTATTGAAATTATACTCTCCGAGCTAGCACTTTGGCAATCAACATTAATTGGATTTTCTTCCGCATCATCTTCGGCTCGCCAGTTGTTGTCTGTCGATTTGCGTTAGCCTGATTTGTCGTCTACCTCTCCACTCACCATAGCAACAGATTGAAAAAAACGATTTATCGACGTTGAGACCTTATCTATTCCTCCACAAAGCATTTTTCCGCTGTCTTCCGAAATCGGCAAGCCTTGAGCCATTTGTATATTCACCTTCATATTGGTTTTCTCCGATCCATCCTCAATCTTCTTAAATGTTGCAGTACAGTTTTCTTCAATCTTTCCCGGCATCTCCTTTGTTTTCTGTCAATTTTTTCAATCGTATTGACCATCCTTTCTGAAGGCTTTTTCGATTCGTTTGATGCAGCTCCGCTGAAGGCTGTATGCGCTGGTCTAGGTCCATTTCGCTCGTATTTGCGCAGGCTCATAATTTTGGACATTTCGAGGCCTAATTTGTAAATCTCGGTGTCTCACCAATCTTTGCTTCCTTTATCACTGCAGCCCCTTCTCTTGTCACAAGTAAGCACATGTGAACAATATCAGTATGCTTTGTTTATCTGACGGAACGCAATCGCAATAGTGATTAACCAATAGGGCGATTGCGTTCCGTCAGCTAAACAAAGCATACTGATGTTATTCATAATTATGTAATTACTCAATACCATATTGCATTTAGTGCTAGTCAAAAAGTAGTTCATTAGAGACTTTGCATTTTCGTCACTCAGCGCTGGAATAAAAACAATTGCTATCTTCAGGAGCTCATGCGTGCAAAACAAGCCAAGCAATGTGTCCATGGGGTCAATATCTCAGTCGATCACACAGTTGATGAGATTCTTTTCTTGAAGCTCCACTCTTGCGTTCTGATTTACCAGGAAAATGAAGCTCGTAGTCCTAGACTCCATTGCAGATAAAACCAATCTTCTTAGATACACTGATTCGCGAATGTCGTGTTACGCTTTAAGGTTATGATATAGACTTACCGAGTAGCAAAGACAAAAGTAATATAGACGGGAATTTTGTAACCCTTGCTTAGGTACTCTGGTCACACAGGAGTTAAGTATCCACCTCGCGCATACGAGGCTATTTGCTCTTCACACAGGTCCTTTAGTAGACCGCGCTTGGTGCTTTAGGCACGAGTTCGAAGTGAACTCCTTCCGTCTTTAACAGAATTTAGGCTACGTGGCTTATTGTTCTTTCGGTTGTCTGGTTAAACTCTTGTTCTCTGGTTTATTCCTTCAGCTCAGTTAAGCTGAGATCTCTATATACTATTCGCAATACACTAATCTAGGTGATATGAGTTACACAAAAGCGGGAGAGGCGTTACTACTAATGACAGTCACACATCAATCACAATAATTATAGTGGAACTCTTTTTGAGCCGTGCCACTAAATGTCTCGATGACAGATTTCACAGAACGCCAAACCATGATCTTGACAGATCAAATCTAGCCCGACAGGTTCGGTGTTGGCCAAGCCTAATGATGATATGAAGAATCCTTTAATAGATGCTTTTCGATCGAACTGCGAAGGTCTTGCTGATGCTAGATAAGTAACAACAACTCAGGCAGATGTGAGTATTTACTGAGTCGATAACGATGGTTTGGCTTTGTTGATAACGGTATTGTTTTTGGGTTTTAACGCTTGTGTTTATTGTCTACACTTATAAGTGACGTCACCCTGGTAGAAATATTATGATAATCGAGAGCGACGGCGAGCATGACAGTGTTGCACGTTTAGATATCGTTTTCTTCCGGTTTTGCGGTTTTACTAAAAAATCGAAAACCTTTTTAGAAATACATCGCTAATTTGTGTTACTGTTTTAGTAGAACAGAGATAGAAATTAGCGATGCATTTCTAAAAACGTTTTCGAATAGTTTATTCACTATGGACCCCATGGGGTGCTTCGTAGGGCCTCATGGGGATCCCATTTGGCCCCATGGGGCCCTTCACTCCCCATGAGAAATAAAGAAAACAAACGACATACGAAACGAATTTATGATTTAAAATTCGTGGTAGCGAATTTATGACTTCGAAAATCGTGCTACTCTGCAGATTCATGAGAGACGTTACATATCACATCTTTCCACGAATAAGCCCTTTTAAGTGCGCTCATTGCTCGAGAAAGAGATGCTTTGTCGCTGCTCTCTACTGGCGCCCACGGGCGTACACCCCTAGCTCTCAAGCGTCACTGCGCCTTGCCATTGTCAAAGCCCATGCGGTAGTTCATATATCTCTGAGATTCAGGCTCGTCGAATTCGAGACCGAGAATCTCGACCAACGTTTTTTCGCTATAGAATTATAATGCTTCAATAGCTTAAAGCGAAACTTTGAGTGTGACTTTCCGCCTATAGCCATTTTCTCTATGCGTCGAATAGTACCACCTCGGAGGCCTCCTTGCGACGCGCCTCCTCGGCCACGTTTGCCTCTTCTAACACTACTACTGCCACGACCGCTTAATCCTCGCATTGGAATATCTCCTCGACCGCGCCCAGTCCTCTCGACGGCGGAGGAGGCGGGGCTTTATCATCTCTCTTTAAGGCCGAGACAGGCATTCCTCTTCCTCGACCTCCCCGTCTTCCTCAGCTGCCAGATGATTGGTGGCCACCACGACTCTGTCGGCCACTCTCGTAACTTCCTCCCGTGTCGAGTCCACGGCCACTTTCTTTTGATCTTGCAGCGCCGCAGGTTTTTCTATTGACGTAGGTGGTGTCATTGTCGGCATACTCATTCTTATTCCCACGCCTATCAAGTTTCCCTACTCGCTCGTTCATTAATAAATTCAACGCGTCAAAGTCGAGCTTCGACTCATCATTTTCATCTCGTTTTTTTATTAGACGCTCTCGCAGAGCCGAGTGCGTCACAACTTCCTCCCCCAAATACTTACATAAGCCATTATTTCCTCCTTTCTTCTCAAGAATTCCGTCGTAATCAAGGAGGCTCTTTCGAAATAATTGGACGACGATTGTGAGTAGCATCCCCACCAAAATTCACAACGGCTTGCCAGTCTGTCACTTGAGGTCATTTTCTCGCAGGAAAGTAGATGGTCTGGGCACCTCCTTGTGTATCTTATTTTTGGTATACATATCAAATAGCTACTCATCTGTGCTCTCTTCGTAGAGGAAATTCTTTTATAGGGTCCCACGCGATAACCACCTGTGAGCAGAGAAGCCTCGGGCCACTGCACGGAAATGTTTTCCTTGAAGCTTGGAAGTTTTGCCCGCTTCCTGTCGTCAACCTTGGACTGTTTTCGTCTTAAAAATCATTGTGCGTAGATACATCCAGAAAAGTATTCTTTCAATAATGCAACGTCTTGGTTTTTGGCGCAGCTTCTTCGGCGCCAGTCAGCACATACTCCTTTAATTCGGGCTTCGACTCAGAATTTATTGGGAAGTCTGTGTCCGCAATACTCGTGCTCGCCAGTCAGAACATACTCCTTTAATTCGGGCTTCGTCTCAGAATTTCTTGGGAAGTCTGTGTCCGCTATACTCGTGCTCGCAGGAGGAGGTACAGTAGCTTCAATCTCCTCGAACTCATCGGATACATTCCCAGGGAGAAATAGTAAGTAACCTTCGTCACAAAAGTCTTCCATCTTCCCATAAAAGTTCTTGTTTTTCCTGTGAACACGTCATTGCCTTCGCAAATTTCATATCAAAATCTTCCGCCCTGCAATTAGTGGAGATGGGGTGAGAACACTTCACGGGGTTGTTCCTCAAAATCTTAGCGGCATCCAACTGTGCCTCCACTTTAGCCTTTTCGGCCTCCAGTTTCTTAATTAAATCAATTAAATCGCGCCTGCGTCGGCTGCGCAAGAGCGGGCTAGATTTAGTCTGGCATCATAAGTTTCCTTTGAGTTTCGTAGGACGTCCCAGTAAGCTTGCGGTCACGCCCCCAGAATGCTTTCGCAATCGTCTCTTCAAACCCATACGCCGTATATGCCGAAAGAGGCAGCGTACCGCTCCTCGTTCTTCTTCGCGCGAATTTCTTCAGCGCGTGTCTCATTCTCTTCGTCCTCGCGATTCTGATTTGCTATCAGTCGCTTCTCCTCCCGTAGATCCTCGTAATTTTCGATGGCCTTGCCGTAGCCTTGAGACTGTACTCCTCCTGGTGGTATGTTTTCACTCCTGAAGCTTTGGCTTGCGCCTGAGTCATCCTGTTCTTTCGAGAAACAGGAATGACGGGAGGAGTAGACTGGGCGACGGGCGACGACCGCTCGCGTCGAAGAGCGTCTGCATCGCTCATGAGCACTGCAGTGCTGAGGCGATGTTACGATTAACCGTAGGAGGTGTAATCGTGGACTCGTTCTCCTCGTCATCTTCGTCGTCTTCATCCTCGCTGATGAAGACGGGAGATTACTCCATCTTAGAGTCCTTCTTCTTCTTAAAAGTAGCGATCTCTTTTTCCAGCGCCGCTTTCGCATCTGCGTCGGCCTGCTCCTCGGCGGCCTTATTATTCTCAGCCAGCAGGGATTTCGTCTTCTCGTGCGCCTTGTAATCGCTCTTGGCTTCGGCTATAGCGCAATCTTGTTCGCGCACAACGCGCTCCTCGTCGCTCTTCTTCGAGAGACGTTCTTTTTCGAGGCGTAACGCAACTTCTTCGTCGCGCTCCTTTTGGATGCGCTCCTTTTGATAAACCTCAGTCTTTCGTTTCTTACGCCCATTTCTGCCACACACATCGTTTGGCGAACGCGACTCGTTGCTGAGGTCGTCGTTGCCCACGCGTTTCTTTTTTGCGTCGTTCCCCGTCATATCGTCATTGACTCGGCTTCTTCCGACCGTCTCTCCGTTCTTCGTCTATTACATATTTCTAATTGATGCGCGCCGAGCAAGAAAGAAGAAGGAAAACGCTTGTGTGAAAGTACGGGTACGTCTACTGAAGGGCAAGAGTTTTCGGTCCGAGTAGAAAGTCACCGACTTTTTTTGTGAGCGTGCTTGCTCCTCCTGGGACCGGGACAGCGGTATGTTTACCGTTGACCCAGTGAGTTTATTGTGATATATGACGTCACGTACAGAGCTGTTTTGGGCTACTTATTATTGTTCAAGCCACTTGAGTGAAGACAGTCAATAATCACAGATGTCAAAGAGGAGAGATAGCACTGAGAAGCAGTG
>JAULCF011553427.1:0-31898 GCA_032361265.1 Devaleraea mollis
GGAAACTCTTTATCTTCCATTACTTCTACCATCTCTTCTGAGATACATCCGTTACTAGCAATCAGTTCAACTGTGTACAAACCTCCCTGTGTTAACTCCCCAGAAAGTCCAGTCGATTCAATGTTACCATCTAAGATCCAATTAACTCCTGAAACTTCATCAGCATCAACGGACGCTAAATCAACTTCTGCTGCTGCGATATCGTCAATACAATCGATTAAAGCAATCGGTAGTAAATCAAACTCCAAACTCATGGTGTCTGTTTCTATTCCTACGCTGTCAATGCCAATACATCCATCATCACCAGTTACTGTCACATAGTATGTGTCAGCGTCCACTATATCAATATTTGGATCAGTTCCTAAATCTCCAGTAGGTCCAGCCCAAGCATAGCTCAGGTTTTCCATCGCATCAACTGCTATATTGGCTGTCGGATTATTACATGATATAGTATCAGCGAGTAAACTAAAATCTACTGGCCTACTATTGTCTTCTATTGTTATAGTGTCTTGAACTGAGCATCCCGCATCGTTCAAAACATCTATGATGTATTCTCCTGCCTCAGTAATAGTTATCATAGCATCTGATGTATTCCCATCATGTGTCCATTCAAAAGTATCCCAGTCCCCACCTAGCACTGCTTCTACTTCTACTTCAGTATTTACACAATCGAGATCTACTGCACCCGTAATATCCACCTCTGGTGGAGCTTGCCCATACATGACATTTACTACCAATTGATCTTGACATCCGTTGGCAGCGATAGCGTCAATGATATATGAACCAGCCTCATCAATATCAAGAGGTATTCTGGTGTCGTTTATTGTATCGAGTACGACTCCACTAGGAGTTGAAACTATAAAATTCACAAATTGACCTGCTTCTGCTATTTCTATTAAGGTAGATGCATCATCATCAAAACAGTCTAATGTAAATTGATCTTGCCCCACTAAAACAGGTGCAACTAAATCTTCTGCTACCATTACAGTATCCATGAATGCACATCCGTTTCCAGAAATTCCTTCGATGTAATATTCTCCTGGAGTATCAACCAATGGTTCTGGATCATTAGCATTCGCCGGATCTAGATCATCTCCGCTCCATGTAAAATCAGATATTCCAAAAGAAGTAAGATTAGATTCTAATGCGATTGCAGGAGAATCACAATCTAGGTTCTCAATGTCAAAAGTGATATTTGCCGGAAGTGTATCTAGGTTTACTTTTGCAATCTCTCTTACTACACAACCGTCTGACGGTCTTGTAATATCTACTTCATAAAATCCACCCTCTCCTACTGTAATAAAAGCTTCATTGTCAGCTGTGAAAGTAGCATCATTTACTTTACTCCATTCGTAATCAAAGGTTGGATTACCTGGCGTAAGAAACATCGTTACTTCAGTATTGGTGCAATTTATCGTTGGGCTATTCAATGTCATATTGAAGGCTTCAGTATCGTATTCAACCTCTACCGTATCTCTTGTGATACATCCGTTTTCCGCGTGTACTTCCAGGTTATAAGTTCCTGGTGTATCAAATGTTGGATTAGGTTCTGTCTCGAAAAACGAAAGTGGACCTAGCCAAAATATAAATTCATATGACCCTTCAATATCTGTGAAAAACTGGCCTTCGAATTTATTACATGAGAGTGAATCAACGGCTACATTAATATTTAATGGTTCAAAGGTTCCTTCTACCTCAATGCTTGAAGAACCCGCACAACCGAATGCATCTATATAGTTATAAGTGTAGATACCTGGATTAGTAATATTAATTGCTACTGGGTTAACACCAATAGTATCTCCACTACTGTTCACCCATGCTGATTCTACTGCATCTATATTGTTGACTACCTGAATCTGCGCTGTTTCATTACAATCTAATGGAGGAAGGTTATTAAACAGCGGCGTTGTTGCTGTAATAGATTGAGCGACCAATATCGAGTTACTTACTGAAGGACAGCCTGAACTTGCATTGACAATAGTAATCGTGTAAAGGCCTGGCTCACTGACTGTTGGAAATAATTCTGTCGGATCTGTAATCCCAGGACCTTCCCAAAGAAAACTATCATAAGTACCACCAATGATTGCGTTGAGCGTTACCACTGAATTATTACAGCCAAGTGAATCAACTTCCAAAACTACCGTATTGGCAAATGAATCATCTGGCGCTACTTCATAACTAGTCGTTGCTGAACAATCCCCATTCACTACTTCTAAAAAGTATAAACCAGGAGCATCTATTGTTGCAATTGGACCATTACTGTTTATAAAGTTTCCAGAATCTGTGGTCCAGATATATTCTTCTACAGATCCGGTTGAACCGGTTCCATTTAAGATCAATGTTTCGTTACATGCTATTGTATTATTTGAAGGAATTATTTCTGCTTCTAGTTCGACTGCACTTACGATGTATCTGATAGCAGATTCACATCCAGCGGTTGTATAAGTATAAACTGTAGTATCAATTGCTTCATAAAAATTAAGTCCATCTAAAGTAATTACTTGGTCTGGACAAAGTGATTCTGTTTTGGTTTCAGAACTTGGTGGTTCTTCAATACGGATATCTAAGCAAGCTTCTGTTATATCTCCACAATATGTTCCATCTTCAAATGATGCTTCTAAATCTGATAAATATTCAAAGGTTTGCAAATCTGCTACCGTTGCTATATCAGAAATGACTCCACACAATCGATAATCTCCTGGCGGAAGCGTGTTCAATCCTAGATTAGAACTAAAACTTAAAATCGAGTCATTCTCAATGACTGCAAAGTTGTATGATTCATTATTAAAACTGCCGCCTTCGCTTAAAACATCAAAGTAATTGTTGTCTGATAAAAGTGGATCATTGGTACAAAATACCTGGGTTGGCACTTCATCAAAAAATCCTGCATTGGCATAGCAAACATTACATGTAGCTCCTGCTACATCACAAAATTGAATGGCAGCTCTACTTAAACTTCCATTCCCAAACTGACTAAAATCTTCCATTCTGATCGTCCAAATCCCATTGGCTGACCCCATATCTAAATCTTCTAGTGCACCCGCTGGTGGATAATATCTACCGTTATAATTATTAAAAGCTTGCCATGCATTCCCATTATCCCAACGATCTCCAAATCCAGGATCTGGAAGCGCAGGATAATTTGTTGATGCAAAAACTACATCCCATTGAATAAATTGGGTAGAACCTAGAGAGGTTACATTTCCAGGTCCAACTAAGTTTAAAATCTGCCCTGCTGGAGATTCTATTTCAATCTCTAGCGTACTAACAGAATTATGAGTAAAACTCAATTCCACAAGACATAGGCTTTGGATTCCGCTCAAATCTGAGTCGACGAGTCCACTTACTTCAAACTGAATTTCAGTAGTACCTTGTGATGTAATCACAATTGGCCCATTGACCGAACAGGACTGGGCTTGTAGATTACCGCCAATAAATAGCAGTAAACACAGGGATAATATTTGTTTCATCTTAGTGTAATTAACTTTTCTTAAGGGTGAAGAAAATTACTGCCCAAGATATACTCAGGTTCAAATACTATTTTTATCCAAAAATGCCTGAATTTTCATTGAATTGCTTCTGTTATTTATAACAAAATCGATCCATGATTTTTTACTCAAACACCTTTATTAATAATAGTATCACACAATTTATATACCAAATATTTATATAACGTTGCTTTCGCTGAGTGAATTATCAATAATATATAAGATTAGACGACTAAGCGATTGGCAAAGATACGCGCCAATCGCTTAATTGTCATCTATTAGACGTTAAAATTGTTATCTGGTAACGGTTACTGTACCAGTAAATATTTCTGTATCTCCTCCAGCGTACTGAAGTTCAATGATATATACATATACTCCTTGAGATGCTGCTTGGTCTTTAAATCGTCCATCCCAACCCCATTCAGGACTATTTGGGAAACCATTTTCATAGCTGTGGATCAATTCCCCCCATCTATCATAAATAGCAAATGAAGGTATTGATTCAACAAATTCATCTGTGTGCACATAGAAATTGGTATTTGCTTCAGCTTCATTATTCCATCCAGAAATAATAGTCGGGAAATAAACATCTCTCACAGCCAAGGATTGTAATGTTCTACATTCTATCTGAACACAACCATTAGCCGTCATGATTTCTAAGCAATACTGAGTCGGAACCAATGGTGGTTCAACAACCAAGTCTATACATTCATTTAATGTTTGATCTGAAGCCGTTCCTTCACAGATAACTTCACCATCTTGAGTCCAAATGACTGTTTCAATGATTGAAGAATCAGGAATTGCAAAATCCAAAGTAACAGACTCTCCTATTTCTACAATTAGGTTATCACCAACTGCAAACGTTAATGGTCCTGGCTCAACAATAATCGTTGAACGCACTGCTGAACATCCTAGATCATCAAGCATTGTAATCTGATAACTTCCAGGCCCAAGGTTTTCCCAAACCTGTGTTGTTTCAAATCCACCATCATCCAATTGGAATAAGAATGGTGGATTTCCACCAATAATATTATTCACTGAAATGGATCCTCCATTGTCACCAAAACAAGGTGAATCTTCTGAAGAAAATTCAAAGTTAGGCACATCACTATCAAGCACGATGCTCGCTACTGATACTGCGCTACAACCAGTTACGGTATTTTCAACCACAAGGGTCCAATCACCACCTTCCATTGAAGTCAATTCAAAGTCTGGTCCTGAATAAATGGTGTCACCTGCTGGATTCAACCAGTGATAGATGAAATCACCACCGACACTTGTGCCGGAACCACCAAGTATGACCATGTTATTGTCACAATCGATGGTTCCGCCTGCACCAGCATCTGCATTAGGAGTTGCCTCAATCTCTACAACCACTGTTTCAGAAACAGGGTCACATGGACTGTTGCTAGTATCAAACATATATTCAAAAGTATACGTACCAGGCGCTTGCCCGTCCGTATTAAATGTTCCATCTGTATCGTCAAACGAAGTACCAGTAGAATTACTAGAACTTGTTTCTTGCCAAGTACCACCTGGACTTTCTCCATCCAATAAATCAGCAAGACCTATTACATCTGTATCTTCTTCACATAGGGTCGCTGGATCAGTAAATATTCCAGCCGAAGGTGGAGCTACTACTGTTATCGTGGCAGTATCCTCTTGATCACAATCAGCAGGAGGTGCTGTATCTGGTGTAAAGATGACTGTGTATTCACCCTCATCCAATCCAGTTGCATCAAACATGTCACCCGGCGTTGCAATCACATCACCAGCTCCATTTTCAACAGAAAGACTTCCATCGACAATCATAGGATTTTCCAATTCAGTCAAATCGTATACATCACCATCATTACATAGCTCAGGGTTTCCTTCAATCGTAATATTAGGACAATCACAGTCTATAACGGTAATGGTCAATTCATCAAATGTTCCGTCACAATCACCTTGATTATCTCCATTGAAAATAAAAGTATAAGACTCTCCTACTGGTAGTCCATCAAATTCCACATTGGATAAATCATTACTTGCACCCGGATAGTTGTCAGGCACTTCCCATGTTCCTTCTTGCGCTCCTTGTACTGCCTCAAAATCAAAGAAAGTGTTTCCTTGAATACTTGTCACAGAACAAACAGTTTGATCTGGTCCCACATCTACGAAGACTGGTTCAAACACAG
Source organism: Devaleraea mollis (assembly GCA_032361265.1). Lineage (NCBI taxonomy): Eukaryota > Rhodophyta > Florideophyceae > Palmariales > Palmariaceae > Devaleraea > Devaleraea mollis. The sequence continues at coordinate 5,666 of JAULCF011553427.1, forward strand.
TTACTATTAGTGAACCTGTCTCTGGACAACCAACAACTGGATTGTCTAGCGTATATAAGAATTCATAGTCTCCAGTCACTGCATCAGTCACATCAAATATTGCTCCACTCAAGGTTACGTTTCCTACTGGCCCTGACTCATAGGTAAATGTACCATCTGGAGATAAACCAGTTAATAAGTCTAAGTTCACCTCACCATTATCATTACAAGTACTTTCATCATTCAAGGTAATTGTAGGACAGTTACAATCTGCAACACTTATCAATACGTCAATAGTTGCATTTTCGCAAGGATCAACTGCATCATCAGAAGTGAAAGTAAAGAAGTAAGGACCAGGAGTTACTGTAAGGAAATCTACGTTGGTTTCATCATCAATAACACCACCATTATAGTTACCAGGTGCTGTCCATGTTCCGGAAATTCCTGCAAGTTCTGGAATGCTTGTTAAATCTACAAAGGTTGGATCCGCTCCAGGCAAATCAGAATTACAAGCTGGTATATCTGTTACAAGAGGTAATTCTACAGCTTCGATCACTTCGATTGTTTGTTCAACAAAGTCATCACAACTTGCTGAACCAGAAGGAGTGGTCAAAGTATAAGTTATTGTATAAATCCCTGCTGCTAATCCTTCCGGATTGAAAGCCGGTGGAGTTTCAATTTCTGCATTTGCATCTGGACCAGTTACAGACCACTGGCCAGGCTCAGAATCCGCAAACAAGAATCCTGCAAGTACAACTTCATCACTAGTCTGACATAATGTTGGCAATGGATTTAATCCGATGATCGGACAGTTACAATCAACAATATTTATAATTACTGGATTGGTTAAGTCATCACACTCTCCCATCGCTTCAGTTGTCACAAAGAAGAATGTTTCAGTTCCTACATCCGCATCATTATAATCTAACATAGTGGAAGCTAATACATTTCCATCTGAATCCTCCCATTGTCCAACTGCACCTGAAACAAGTGAACTCAAGTCGATTGTAGTATCGTCTCCTGAGTCATCAGAATTACAAACTGGGTCTGGCATTACAAATACTGGCAACGGCACTTGGAATACTTCAAAGTCTATTGAGTTAGAATCATCACATCCAGGCGTTGCTGTATTTAAGGTATAAGTAATTGTATAAATTCCTGCTGCATAACTTTCATCAACGATCAACATTCCTGCTGCATCTGGTTGAGTTGGCGCTGGATTACCAGCTGCATCTGTCACCGAGAAGCTTCCATCCGTATCAACAAACTGACCTAAGAAAGGGAACAAATTAAAGGTTGATTCAGATCCGTTACAAACGTCCGGCCCATCGTTGAAAGTTAAATCTGGACAACCACAATTCATCACATTGATAATTAAATCATAGACTACATCGTCACAAGGATCAAGTCCTTCTACGGTTACTGTATATGTCAATGGACCTTCTGCAAAACCATCAAAATTAACCACTGCTGGCACCAATGGTGCTCCTGCAGGATTTGCTATTGTAATTGCACCTGTTGCGTTTGTCACCAAAGTAGATAAATCAAGTTCAGTCATCGCTCCAGAGTCCATAGAGTTACAAGGCGATGCTGTTGCTATATCTGCTGTAGGAGGCGCTTGCTCCACAATCGTAATTTCTCCTGCTCCATCACAACTATCATCACTTACTACAACCGTATAGGTTCCACCTGCTGAGACTTCAACTTCCCATGGACCTGTCGCTGTTGGAGGGATAACATTTCCTAGAGGATCAGTCCATGCATAAGTAGTAAATGAGTTATCTGTTGAAAGTAAAACTGTTGATCCAGTACAAACATCTTCTCCATTCACAATAGGTACAAGATTATTTCCAACTGCTACGTCCACATTATCAGTTGCGGTACAATCTCCAGCGGAAGCTTCAACTGAGAAATTTCCAGCCGTCGTAACCATAATACATTCTGTTGTTTCTCCTGTTGACCATAAGTAATCAAAGTCTGGATTTGATGTAGCACATAAAGTGGTGCTAGTACCTTGGCAGAATTCTATTGCACCTGATATCTCCACCTCTGCCCCATCAGATACTTCTATTAATATCTCATAGGTCAGTTCACATCCGTTGAAATCAAATACGGTTACAAAACAAGTTTCATCTTGCTCCAACATAAAGGTATAACTCGCATCATCTGACACTCCATCACACCAAGTTATAAATTCAAAATCATTAAAATTATCCATGGTAATAGTCACCATTTCTCCTACACAACCATCAACCTCAAAAGGTATTTCAGGTAAGGTTGGTGGTTCTATTATAAATTCTTCATAAGCTACACAACCAGTCTGTACATCTATTGCTTCAATAAAATAAGTTACTGGGACATCATCACCAACTGAAAATGGAGTTACAAAAAATTCAGTACACGATCCACTAAATGGACCTTCTAATAAAACTGTCAATGATTCGTCGTACAATGACCATTCAGCAACTCCACCGTTATCATCACATACTTCAAAAGTGTATTCTACATCGCCACCACCACTTGATAAACAAACAGGGTTTGAGTAAGACACTTCAGGTCCATTTTCAACAGAAAAGAACACTGGGTCTTGCGTGTACACACAACCATATTGATCCGTAACTTCTAAGAAAATCTCATAGAAGCCAGGCTCTGAATTCTCTTCGTCGATTATAAAGCAATTGTCATCTTCATCTACGATCAAATCACTATCATAAGTCCAATTGTAATCAAATGGTTCATTGTCTGATCCTGCAGTAACTGTTGCGCAGAATTCAATAAGATCATCTGTTCCATCTATACAAGCAAAGTCAGAAGTCCATTCAATTGCATGAATAACCTCTTCATGGATAACATACTCAACAACTTGCTCTCCAGTACATCCTAAATCATCAGTTACTGTCAATGAATATTCGTAAGTACCTGGGAATTCTCCTACAACAAGAGGAGCTGTTGCATCCTGTGTTGTTTCACCGTTGGACCATTCAAATTCTGTATATGTTCCTGATCCACCTTCAATCATTGGTGAGATCTGAATTTGCCCATCAAAGCAAATATCATATGGTTCTTCAAAAGTGATTACTATTTCTGGGAAGACTGTTACTTCTACTTCTAACTTAGGTCCATTACAAATGGTACCTCCATCACTAACTGCAGATAAGCAATAAATAACAATCGCTGGGTCTGTACCTTCATTTACTAGTACGTCAGTGAGATTAGCCGATCCTCCAGTGAATGTTACTCCATCAGAAGCACCCGTGATATTCGGATCAATCTCGCAAATTTCTACAAGAATGTCTGACACCCCATCAGCAGCATTATATTCTAAATCTAATTGCTCTCCTGAGCATATTTCATCTTCTATTGGTCCTTCAACAAAAATTAAAGTACCGCAATCAAGTGATCCATCTAGGAACACTGTTGGATCATCAGCAGCACATGAGTTTTGTGTCCAACAACCCGTTTGCCCATCTGCAAAAATGTACATTGATACTTCCATATCTGAAAAACAAGGGTCAGTACATTCTGTGATATCCGCTGGGTTATTGGCTTGTAATTCAAAGCAGAATTCTACATTCGAAACAGATCCGCATGCCGCACTTAATCCCCACATGGTATTTGGGTTACCATCATTTGTACATGCAGCACCAGTTCCGCCTGTTGTAAAATACCACCCTCCGGGCAATGGGGTTCCTTGACCTAAACTTGCCCCACCTGGAGTTAATATTTGTTCTCCATTACAATTGGTTTCTATACCATAGTTAGATATATTAATATTATACTCAACGTCACCATCATCAAACCAATTGGCACCTCCTGGTCCTTGACCATCAATTGGACAAGCTGGAAGATCCCAACCTGTTCCTATTGTCGGAACAATTCCTTGAAGCCATTGACAGTTGTTACCTTCATTTGGAAGATCTACAACAAAACTCACTGCATAACAAAACTCTACTTTCTCTCCTGGACAATAAGGTCCATTAGGATCTTCGCCTGGATATTCAGGTCTTGTTATATCTAATTCACCTGTAGAACAAAGTGCATATTCCAATACCGTTTCAACACATAATGTAAAATCTCCTGGGTCACCATCGCCAATTCCTACACCTATATAATAGGTTGTGTTGGCAACAACAGATACAGAAGTACTTGTCGTTGATTGGCAATTTAGTGCTACATCTCCATCACAACTTTCAGCTAGGACTATTACTTGAGGTATAAAATCAGAATCTACATCAAGCAACATTCCTGTTGCATCTGCATCAACTGTTACTTCAAACCAAATTGTGGCATCTCCACAATCCATATTACATACACCAATATTACAAGCGTCAGCACATGCTGGACCTCCTCCGGTTGCAGGAGCAATGCCAATATCAGATCCGCATTCATTTCCAAGTGTACAATTAGAAGGTTGCTCATCAAAAGTAATAGCATACTCCCCGCATCCATCTGCATCACTACTTATCTGAACCCATACAGTTTCACCATCAAGGCACGATACCGTTCGTTCAACAGTGTCTCCACCTAAACAAGGATCTTCTGGAGTCAATGAACTACAATCAGGTCCAGTAAATATCCCAACACCCATTGTTCCAACTATTGATACATTGGATACAGTTATTATTATGGCAGCATTTGGATCAGATGGAGTAAATTGATGCCAAACTGTATTAGTATCAGGACAGCCTATACCGTCATCTGTAGAACAACAAGTTGTTCCTCCTCCACTACCGTCAGTAGCATCCTGACATAGATCATTTGCTGGCGGAATTAATGCCGTTAAATCAAATGAGAAGTCTCCCTGTCCACCTGGAATAACTGCCGCTATATAAAATGTTTCTGGAAGGCCTGCCTGGGTATCATCACCAGTCACACAACCCAAGCCTGCATCTGTGCAAGAAGGGAACAGCGCAAGATTCACGCCTCCATCTAAATTTTCAAAAAGTACTTCTGTTGTTCCTGCTGGAAGCGTCACTTCAAACCAGACCGTAGGATCTTGATCAATACCACAATCTGTCATGAATTCAGGACAAGCATCCGTCGTGGTTCCACTGATTGTTATTGGCTCACATTCTGCGGCGATCTGTGCTTCTGCAGCATCACAATTATCATTGGGTGGGCCACCTCCGCCACCTGTTACCTCTGTAACTGCTACATCAAAGTCACCTGTGTTTCCTTCAGCAGTTCCTATGGCAATGATTACTTCTGTTCCCTCAGGAACACAATCAATAACCAAGTCAGTACCACCTCCACATAATTCATCCATCAATGCGCCTCCACAACCTACGAAGGCTGCAAATGAAATATCAGATGCCGTAATTGCATTGACTGTTATATTTAATGTTACTGAACCTGGTCCCACAACTGTATATGTATAATAAACTACATGATCAGTACCTCCACAAAGATTTCCATCAGCGGAAGCACATCCATTATTTCCTGTAATTGCAGTATCACTTGCACCAATTGCATTATCGCAATTATCATTGTCTGGTGCTTCTAGTAAAGCAAGATCAAAACTAACATCTCCCTCAGAACCAGGAAGTGTTCCTGTGATCCAATATGTTGTGGAAGGATCAACGGTAATACCAATATCTCCAGTTACACAATCACCTAAAGAAGCAGTTGCAGGGCAATCAGTCATAATCTGGAATTCACCAACTACATTTGTAAACTCAGCAGAAGTTGTCCCTGGTAAAGTTGTAAATGTCCACCAAACAGTTGGGTCCTCATCTTGAGAACACCCTGCCGTAAAATTTTCAGGACAAGCTCCTGCGGTTGTTCCTGCAACTGGTACAGGCTCACAAGGCGTATCAATAACAATCGTTTCTGCACCTGTACAATCATCATTGGCAATCCCACTTGCTGCTTCTGTAATGGTCATGTCAAAAGTTCCGGCCATACCATCTGCTGATCCAACTGGAATTATCAATACAGTACCTTCTGGTACACAATCTAAGGTCAACATTGTAGGCACACAATCTGCTTGTGTATCGTCATAATCAGTTCCACCACAGTCAATCCATCCTTCAATCGCAATATCTCCAGCGTCACCTGCTGTTACATCAATCTGAACAGTAGCAGAACCTGGTCCTACAACGGTATAAGAATAATAAACTACGTGTTCACCAGAAGCTCCACAGAAATTATCATCACTTGATGCACAACCTGTGGTTCCTGATACTGCTGCTCCTGCAACTTCCGCATTTCCACAATTATCATTGTCTGGAGCCTCTAATAAAGAGATGTCAAAAGAAACATCTCCTTCTCCACTTTCTACAGTTGCTGACACCCAATATTGAGTTCCTGGATCTAAAATCACATTTTCATCACCTGTAATACACCCGCTTACAGAAGTCGTTGGTGGACAATCTGTAAAAATTTGAAATGAGCCCATTACATTGGTAAAGTCTGCTGAAGTAGTATTTGCAAGAGTAGTAAAGGTAAACCAAACAGTCGCATCTGTATCTTGAGTACATCCTGCCATAAAGGATTCAGGACATGCATCAACCGTAGTACTTGAGGCAGGAACTGGTTCACATGGTGTATCTATTGCAATTACATCAGCTCCAGAACAGTCATCATTTGCTGGTCCCGAACCTGGTGTTTCAGTTATCGTTAAATCATATGTTCCCTCGCCACCATCAGATGATCCAACAGGGATTATTAATGCTGTTCCAGGTGGAACACAATCTATTGTTATTGACAAACCACAATCAGCTTGAGCTGCATCAAAATCAGTTCCACCACAATCAGTCCAGATTTCTAATGCCACATCTGTTGCATCAACTCCTGCTACTTCAATTGTTACACTTGATACATCTGCACCTGTGGTGTACGAATGATAAACTACGTGATCACCTGAAGCTCCACAGATATTAGCATCTGGGGTTGCACAACCTGTAGTTCCAGAAAATGATCCACTTGATGCATCTGCAGCATCACCACACATATCATTGGCTGGAGATGCATTCATTGTTAAATCAAAAGATATCATGCCACCTGCTGCATCTGTTCCGGAAATTAAATATTGTTGCCCTGCAGTTACTACCACATCGTCATCACCTGTTATACAACCACCAACTGGGGTTGTTGCTGGACATGCGAAATCAAAAATCTGAAAACTTCCAGATACATTGCTAAAACTTACACTAGTTGCCGTAGCATCTGCTGTAAATTCAAACCATATGGTTGGATCTGTTTCTTGTCCGCAACCAGCAGTACCAGCTGCCTCAGGACAAGCTCCTGCAGTATCTCCATCAAAAGATTCTGGAGCACATACCGTCGAAGGTGTTGCCGCTATTGGGTCAGAACAATCATCATTCGCTACGCTACCTGGTGTTTCGTTTATTGTTAATTCATAGGTTCCTTCCCCACCATCAGATGAACCAACGGGGATTATTAATTCAGTATTTGGAGGCACACAATCTACTGTAATTGATAAACCACAATCTGCTTGCGCTGGATCAAAATCAGTTCCACCACAATCAGTCCATATCTCTAATAATACATTTGTTGCATCAACGCCACTTACATCAACAGTTACGCTTGATATATCCGCACCTGTTGTGAAAGAGTGATAAACTACATGGTCTGACGAAGCGCCACAAAAATTACCATCTGGAGTTGCACAACTAGTTGTTCCTGAATTTACTCCAACTGCAGAAACTTCAGCATCACCACACATATCGTTGGCAGGTGATGCGTTCATTGTTAATTCAAAAGAAACCATTCCTCCTGCAGCATCCGTTCCTGAAATTAAATATTGTTGTCCTGCTGTTACAGTGACATCTATGGGACCTGTGATACAACCACTTACACTAGTAGTGGGTGGACAAGCTAGTTCATATACTTGAAAACTCCCTACAACGTCTGAAAAACTAACAGTTCCTACTGCAGCACCTGCAGTAAACTCAAACCAAATGGTCGGGTCATCATTCTGCATACATGATGCTGGACCGCCTAGCGGTTCAGGACAAGCTCCGGCAGTATCACCTTCAAAATTTTCAGGAGCACATACTATTGTCGGAGTAGCTGCAATAGGATCATCACAATTGTCATTTGCAACACCTCCAGCTAAAGCCATCGTAATAGAAGAACTTGCTGTACATCCATTTATGTCTGTCACTACAACAGTGATTTCTTCACCATCAGTCACATCACTACTTGTTGGGTTATTCGCTGCTTCGTCATCAAATGTCGCACCCATGTCTCCTGACCATAGCCAAGAATCTATATCAGCTCCAGTTTCAAAAAACATAAGATCCAATCCTAGGCAAGTAAAGGGATCACTTGACGGAATAGCCTCAGGGAGAGGACTTACTGAAACATCAAACATCGTTTCTACTGCTGGGCATGAAGAACCATCTGAAACTGATAAAGTCCAAGTTCCACTATGATCGGCTACAGTTGCAGCTGCAATCGAGATGGTTGCTCCACTATAAGTCCCTCCTGCTGCATCCGTCCAATCATAAGTCCATGATGCATCTTCTGGGTCATTTGGATCAAGTGCAGTTAAGTCAAAAAGATCATCAACACACACTGAACAATCATTTATATTATTATTACTTCCCATCTCATCGATGGTAATATCAGCACCTGCTGTACAGCTTGTTAAATCTGTTGAAGGTCCCATTAGTTCTGTTACCATTATTTCAAATTCTCCTCCCAATGCCAATTCAGAACTTACTTGAATAATAAATGTAGTTTCTGAATTACAATCATCAACGGTCAACGATGACCCAGTACACGATTCTGCAATTGAAGTACCTCCACAACCATCAAGAATCTCCCATGCTGGATCCATAATCCCGATAGCATTTAATGCAAATTCTACTTGAGAAACTCCTGCTGGAGTTGTATAGGTAAACCAAATATTTGCTTCATCCTGGGGTGCAGCACATGTTGCGAAACTTCCATCTGCTGTTGCACAATCATTGTTGTATGGACCATTTGTTCCAGCCATCAATCCTTCATCGGCAACACCACAATCATCGTTAGGAGCAGATGAGCCAACAACAGAACTCAATATAATTCCTTCAACAAGGATTGTTTCATCCATTGCCTGCGTACCTCCTTGCACAACAACCTTCAATGTTGAACCATTTAAGGGGTCAGAGGTATCTGATCCAAGATTATCTCCACATGTTTCTACATCTACAAACAATTCTGGTGCACCTCCATCCAAGACATAGTAAAATTTAAGATCATCATTTCCACAACCATCTGCAAGCCCTGTTGAGCATGCATCTTCATCATTTAAACCACCAGTAAAACTCCACGAAACTTCAATTTCTACATCAGCTACACAAGCAATATTAAATTCAATTGTTTCAAATTCAGCGTCATTCTCACCGCCAGTATAAGAACCGCAATCCAGACCGCAAGTCGCGCCTTCCGCATTATTTATTTCCCAAGCTACCCCATTGGATGCGAAAGTAGAGGCTTCTCCATTGCAGTTATAATCTCCACTACCTGTGTCAAAAGCCTCAATATCAAAATCTATGGTATAATCTACACCTCCGACCAATGTTGTCTGACCAGTACCTATAGTCATTAATAACGCTACTAATAGTGAAGAGACATAGAATCTCTTCTCGCTACTATAATTTTTCATATTGTTGTTTGAGTTGTAGACAGGAGAAGACCAGCCTACTTGTTTAGGATTTTTACTATTACGTACTTCTGTAGAAAAAAAGGATAGATAATTGTAAAAGCTCATTGGTTGTTAATTATTCATATTATCAAAAAAGGCAATACATATCCCTTTGCCCATGAGCATTATATGTGATTAGAGAGTCACCTTGGTGTTAAATCCTGCGAGTTTGTTGGAAGTGTTACAGTTCGAATATAGTGTTATCGATAAGAAATGCCGTAAGAAAATTGGATTTTTATGGAAACCACACGTTTTTTTATAAGCATAAATGGGCTTACTGAAATATATAAGACCCGAGCTATGGCTACTTCAAAAGGAAATGTCCGTTTGCGGATAATTCTAGCGTTTTACTTGGACTTTAGTAATCTTATGGCGCGATAGCGAAAAGCAGCTTTTTGAGGATACTCCATTTGTTCTTGGACGACCATTTTTACTTCATCTAGCAGTTCTTGGTGCTGGCTGGCTATCTTTCCTGCAAGAGTGATTGCAAAGGCCCTGATGGCTACTGGCAGGTCATTGTCCATGATGTATATGATAGACTTGTCTAGGAATTCCATTTCGTATTTTTTAGGAATATCTAGTTCACAGAGAATCCGGACAGAGTTTCTTAAAATGGAAGGATGGTTATTCTCTTCATGAAGCTTGATGATGATTTTCTTGTAGTAAGACTTAAACCATTCCGGTCGTGCTAGAGCTATATCAAGTAATGGATACGCCGCACGCTGGCAAACTCTGTATTCACCATAAAAGAAGCATTTCATTAAGGCCGTAAAATAGGCTTTATCTGAAATAACCAATTTTACAATCTTGTCTTTTTGATTGCGACTATGCTCTTGTTCAATGAGTTCTTTTATTTCTTCAAACTTTGTCACTGCATTGGTTTTTTTGAATAAATCCTAGATATAAGTTAGCATAAAAAAAGAGCAATGAAATAATTTTCATTGCTCTTTTTTTATGCGGAAATAATTAAGGACTAAAAGAACTTAGATCTATTGTCTTCAATATTCGCTGCACTTTTAAGTGACTCAAGTAAGTTAAAACCAACTTGGCTTTTCATGCTTGTAGAAACATTTTTCTTGATACTAGGAAGGTTCACAATGTCACCAGCTTCAGCTTTACTGATAGGCTTCAATATGTAAACCCCACTCTCTCCGATGATTGGTTTAGAGATTGCTTGGTTTGCAGTTTTATAAGCCATACCTACTACTTCTGGTTCGTTTCCGATCCCTGAAATAAATGGAGAACCAAGAGAAGCATTTGTTGCAGTTTCTACTGTTGAACCATATTGAGCAGCAAGATCATCAAGACTTGAAACTGATAGTCCGCTTGCAAATACTTGCGCTTTCTTTTTGTTCATCACTACTGACTGCAATGTTGACTTCAAACTTTCAACTGACTGCATTCCTTTAGGATTAATAGATTTCAACGTTGCAATAACATACTTTGAATCATTGTAATTGATTGGATCTGAATATGCATGTATATCTTTAGAAATATCTCCTACTTCTCTCACTTCATCAAAAGCCCACTTGATAATATCTCTTGAAGTATCGCCTGCTCCTAAAGCATCTAGCGTATAATCATTTTGTTTTACTGGTGAAGAAACTTGGAATGATTTTCCTTGCTCTGCCAATGCCGCTTTAAGCGTGCTGATATCTTTTCCTGAACCATTGTGAGCCAAGATTAAATCTGACACCTGATCAGAAACTGTGTTCTGCGTATCTTCACTAGGAATGATCGGTAAACCTACCATTGCCAACTTATATTCAGGTTCTGCATCTGAATAAATCAATTCGTTAACCTTTACAAGGTGAACACCTTGACTTGATTGAACCTTAATGACACCTTTTCCATTTCCTTGATAAAAGATTGCGCTTGTTAAAGCAGGGTTTCTTTGATAAAGTCCTTGTTGCGTAACGATTCCCATATCACCGCCATTAAAGGCAGTATTATCTTGGCTGTTTTTAACTGCCAATGTATCAAAACTGATTCCTTTTCTGAATAATCTTCTGAGGCTGTCAATTTTCTTATTTGCATTTTCTAATTGAATGGCATTGGTAATATCAGCATTGATAAGAATCTGCTGAGCTTTCACTGTATCTGCAACATTCACAGAAGCGATTCTTTTGACTAAAGTATAATTTCCTTGATCGATGTAAGGACCGTAGATCTGACCATCAGCAATGGTTTTAATTGCTTCTTTCATCGTTTCTGGTAAAGTCTCATTCTTCAAGTAAATTGGAGAATAGAAACCAGTGTTTTGCAAAGCAAACAGAGAATCATTGGTTGACTTTTGAAAATCCGCCAACATTGTATTCATCTTGATCATTAGGTCAGCTGAATCCTTTGCAGATGGAAGAACATCAAATACTGCGTACTCAATATTTCTAGTCTCTACTTTCTCATTGAATCTAGCTGGGTACATGTTGATGTGATTTTGGTAATCAGCATCTGTCAATTCCACCTGATTGGTAATCGCATCAAAAGGGATTTTCACATATTGAAAGTCAACTTTAGTGTTGTCGTCTTTAAATGAAGCTTCTGCCATCCAGTTTGGAGTATAGATCGCTTTAGAAACCAAGTTTACTAATTTATCTTGAATTTTGGCTTTTCCGATTTGCTTACTTTGCTCATTCCAAAATGCAGCAAGGTCACCACTCATCTCACCATTTTCTAGTTGAGTTTTATATTGAGCTAAGATCTGAGGGTTTTGTGACCAGTTTTGTCTCATGATCGGACTTTGATCTGCACCAAACTGTAGGTCCATCATTTCATCTTCACCAACGCTAAGACCAAGTTTCTCAGATACTCCTTTAAGTAGAGACTGCTCAACGAAGAAATTCCATATAGTAGCTCTTTTACCGTATGTTTCACCTTGAGATCCTTGATAATAAGTAGATTCAGCCATTTGGTAATCCCTGTAGTCAATATTCTGACCATTGATTGTTCCCATTGTCTGTGTAGCACCTCCGCCGCCACCTGGGCCTGAAGCATCCATAAGGATAAATGAAGCTAGGGCAAATCCAATGACTAGTAGTAATAGCCAAAAGTTCTTTCTAATTTTTGTAATTAAAGCCATGCGTTGTGTGTTCTTGTGTGTTCCTTCAGTGAAAAACGAATGCAAAGGTAAATTTTTTGCTTAGAATTTCAAATTTTGTACTAATCCAAATATCCGGTTTTATTAGGCTTTTAATGGTAAACTGGACGTCATTTTGAAGAATTGTGTTAATGTTTGCGGAAATGCGATAATATGAAGAAATGTGATAATCCGATAATTGGAAGAATTTTGATGATTATCTCATTTGAAGGAATAAGATAATTAGAAAGAAATGATTCTATTTATTAGGGATTGATTTGGTTATAAAAGCAGTAAAATCAGAAGTTTTAAGGAGGTATTAATTACTTGACCATGATTGAGTAATGCAACCAATTCCATTATTCCATTAGCCCATTAGTACATTCTCTCATTAATTTAAGCTTGGCATGAAATTTGGCTTTTTATAGATGAGATTGAGTTTTGCCTTATTTATTGGTTCTTTTAAAAGCTTAGTGGACCGTCTCTGCCTAGAGACGGTTTTTTTATGCCCTATACTCTCGTTTGGGCGATTCAAAGATTTATCCTCGTACAGAATACCCCTCTGGGGCAGGTTTATTTATGCCTCTACTCTCCTTTCGGGGGATTCAAAGATTGCCTTTCAGTTGTTGTGAATGTAATTACCTATGGTCAAGGTTTGGGTTTCATACATTTTCAGAAGCATATATTTTCTGATTGCAGTCTGCGAAAATGTTTTGGATGGTTCAATTCCGAGCTAGGGTTTTACCCTAGCCTAATACATACTACCCCTCTGGGGCAGGTTTAATTGGGTAACCGAGAATATATGAATTTCCGAATGAACCCTATCATAAAAGAGGCTACTACTCTAGGTCAGGTTTATTTGGGTAGTTGAGAAGAAGATGAATGTGCGAATGACTTTTAAATTGTGAATCAGATTTTATGAGCCTGAATATAATTATCACTGATCGCTTGGAAGCGATCAATGGCTAGTTTGGTTAACGGTCCTACTTTACCGTTTCCTATTTTATGCTTCCCTACTTTAACAATCGGCATCACCTTTTTCAAGGTACTTGTTGCAAAAATTTCATCTGCTGCCAACAGCTCTTTGAAGCCAATATCCTTTACTTTTACCTTTAATTTGCCTTTAAATCCTCGGATGATGGCCTTTCTAGTGATTCCGTTGAGGATGTCATCCTTTGAAGTATAGATCTGCCCTTTTTTGATCATAAAGACATTTGACCTTGAAGCTTCTGAAACTTGGTCTTTGTGATGGAACAATACATCCACCGATTTATTTTTTTGCATCTCATCATAATGCTGAAAGGAGGTCATGTAATTCAGCGTTTTAATCTCGCAGAATTCACGTACATAATTGGCTTCCAATAGGTTGGTCCCGTCGTTAAAATAGGTCGGAGCATATTTATGATAAGGAGCATTCAATACTACTAGATGTGGGACCATTTTCCCTTTTACAATATCCGCTGAAAGTATAAATTTAAAGGTGCTTTCTTGAACCTTGTTTAATTCTACAAGGGTTGATAGTATTTCTCTTAATTGGGACTTGGAATATGGTGCTTTCTTGAAGAGAAATTTCTGAGAATTTTCAAACCGTTTAAGATAGTCTTCCAAAAACAAAATCACTCCACCCTCCAATCTCATAAAGTCAAATACGCCAAACGAGCGGTTGTATCCTAGGTTATCAACTGAAATGGTAATCTGATCTGAATAGCTGTATTCACCATTATTGAAGGAAATCATATTTTATTTATTTTAGCCCAAGTTAGTTATACCATTTAATAATAAAAAAAAGACTGCCTGATAAGTCAAGCAGTCTTTATATTTCCTTAAATAGAACTTAAGATTATTTCTCTTCTAGTTCTTTTATACTTTCATTTACTTCTGTTTCAATATTGGCCTTGGCCTTATTAAACTCTTTGATTCCTTGTCCGAGACCTTTCATTAATTCCGGAATTTTTCTTCCACCGAATAATACAAGTATCACCAATGCTACGATTAATATCTCTTGTCCACCTAGTCCAATTAGATTCATCATCTTTGTAAGTTTTGTACAAATATAGTCCTTTTTGGAACTATTTGTTGGGTAATTACCCTTACTTTCTAAAGTCTTATTCTACTTCTTAAGTCCTATTTCTCTTAATCTTTGATCAAGATAATCCCCCGCCGTTATTGGCTCGTAGGCCAATGGGCGCTCTTCTGTAATACAAGAAGTAAGGCAAGATAAATCCATTTTTGATACTGGATGTAGGAAAAATGGAATAGATAGTCTCGGTACATGCCAAAGCTCCCTTGGTGGATTCACTACTCTGTGTGTTGTTGACTTAAGGTAGTTATTGGTAAATCGTTGTAACATATCACCTACATTAATGACAATCTCATTCTCTCCTGGTGTGATGTCCAACCATTCATTTTGTGCATTAAGCAATTGTAATCCTCCAGCGGAAGCTCCTACCAATAAGGTAATCAGATTGATGTCTTCATGCTGTTCTGCTCTGATTGCAGATCTTGGTTCTTCAGTAATAGGTGGATAATGTATGGTACGTAATATTGAATTTCCATCTTTAATCTGTCCGTCAAAGAAGTTTTCATCCAATCCAAGGTGAATTGCAATCGCTCTCAACAGATGTCCACCTGCAGACTCAAATGCCTGATACAAATCCTTGCTCAATTGGTTGAAATTTTCAACAGCGGTTACATCTACATTATCAGGATATTGTTCCTTAAGTGGATGGTCTGGTGCCACAAATTGTCCTACTTGAAAAAATTCTTTTAAGTCGGCAACCTGAGATTGCTTGGCATGCTCGGTCCCAAAAGAAGTGTACCCTCTCTGTCCTGCTAAACCATCAATCTTAAATGATCTTTTTTGGGAAACTGGAAGAGAGAAAAAATCTTTAGAAGTTTTATAAAAGTTGTCGACTAATTCCTTGGGAACTCCATGATTTTCAACACCAACAAAACCAACTTCATGGAAGGCTTTACCAATCTTATCAACAAAGGCTTTTCTTTCCTCTTCATTTCCATTTACGAAGGTGGAAAGATCTACAACTGGAATGGTACGATTGCTCATTTTACATTATTTTAAATTAATAATACCAAAAATAAATGGCATAAAACCTACTTTCTAGGCGGTTTGTACTTCTTGATCATTTTCTGATAATCATCCTCTAAAAGTAGCTCCTCTAAGCTAATATTAGGATTTTTCATCATATATCTTTCTACAATTTTAAAGCCAATAAATACCCCTGTACGTCCTGGAGCTTCTGCTGGCATACCTGGCGAAGAAGGACTTTGGTTGATATATTTAAAGGTTTTGGCGGTACTTGTCTCGTAAATCAGGTCCTTTTCAAGGAAAAAAGACCACATTTCGATCTCATTATCTTTCATCCATTCCAACTTCTCCTTTGGATATCCTAGTACTATATGGTCATCCACAAAAGGTAAAACCCTATCTAAAATATACAATTTTTTACCTTGATTAATCATTTGTGCTAACAGATTATTGGCCGTTAATGTTCCGATTTGGTCATCTAAAATGACTTCCATACATTGTCTGACGAGCCGATTGGGTTGATATGCATCTGTAACATAATCAGAAAATGCAGAGTTACGGGGATCGAGTCTTTTATAATTAAAATCCTTTCCTAGAAACATGTCCAAGCCAATCCCTATTCCATCTTGTGCCCACTCTTCCTTCTTCTCATCTTGGAAGATAAAAGCTTGCACTCCAAACTCAGAAATGAGACTATAAAAATTGGGAATTGAAGCTTCTGGGAAGTAGTGCTTGTAATAGCTTAAGGCCTTTTTTAAATCAGCCCTTTCTCTCTTTAAATCTGGAAATACAACCTGGGTTGTATCTATCAAGTTTGAAATTTTATCATTGGTTAAAAAGTCTCTGAGGTTGTTTTCAAAAACGCTAGGATCGTCATTGTAAATCGGGACCAATTTCTTAAAATAAACATTTGCGAAAGCGGGATACGTTTCAAAAGATTTCTTGATGCCTTCAATGGCTTGATCTGTATCGCTCAAGGCAAATATTGAATCAAGTCTAAACAAATTCACCTCAGTCTTGATGTTGGAAATATCTGGGATGACTTCCTTGGGTTTATCTGGGCCACAAGAATGCATGCCGACAATCAGCACCGCTACCGAAAGCATGAAGGTCCAATTCTTAATCTTATTCAAATTCACAGCTTTTTTGTTCATTTCTACTTTCCGAAAGATTCTCTCATGAAACAGAATCAATTCCTTATATAATAACAACGTAATTAAGCATACTTAACAGTATAAAAGAAAGACATATGTTAAATTATCGTAATATATAGTGCAAATATGGAAAAAAGGCACGAAACTTCCGCTATACATAAATTTTTATTGGCGTAGGTATGCTTCTTGTTACTAATAGTGAGTGAGTAAATATGTTCATACAGAAGTCGACGGTATAAAGTTAAAGTTAAGTAATCTAGATAAAACTTTATATCCTGGTATAGGCGTCAGTAAAGCTGAAGTCATACAATACTATATGAAAATTGCTCCTTATCTTATCAACTACATAGGGATGAGGCCACTTACCTTGATCAGATATCCTGACGGAATTGATAAAACCAAGTTCTACTCTAAGACCTGTCCTGACTGGGCACCTAGCTGGGTCAAGCGACAAGATATTCAACATAGTGAGGAAATAGTACCTTATGCCGTGATACATAACACTGCCGGAATTGTCTGGCTTGCAAATCTTGCTGCATTAGAACTTCACCCAATGCAGATGGTGACCACAAGCATGGAATATCCCGATCATTTTATTTTTGATATTGATCCACCAGAGGGTGCAAACTTTGCTGATGTGAAAGAAATCTGCTTGAAGCTTAAAACCTTTTTGGAAACATATAAGTACAAACCATTTGTAAAAACTTCAGGAAGTAAAGGAGTGCATATCATCGTTCCGATTCTGCCACAACACACGCATGAGGAAATGGTTGACTGTGTGAAGGGATTGGCAAAAGTGTTTGTACAACAAAATAAAGAAACGAGCACTCTTAATCTGCAGAAAGGAAGTCGTGGTGGAAAAACTTTAATTGATATCTACCGAAATCACATGGCACAGACGACCGTTGCTGCTTACAGCTTGCGAGCCAAACCAGAAGCATCGATTTCTACCCCGGTTACCTGGGAGCACTTTACAGAACTTGAATCGTCTAGAGACATTCACATCAGAAATATAGATGCCCATCTTGAAAAATATGGTGATGTATGGAAAGACCTTGAGAAAAGTGCCGTTCCACTTCATACAAGTATCGGCAAGAATGAAGAACTAAACGAGAAGGTTCAGTCAAAACTAAAAAACTATCTCAGCAAAAGAGATTTCTCCAAGTCTCCTGAACCTCAACCTCAATTAAGTCTCACCAATAACAACAGATTTTCTGTACAGTTGCATAATGCCAGCAACTTACATTACGATCTCAGACTTGAAGACCAAGGTGTCCTACTTTCTTGGGCGATCCCCAAAGGTCTACCCTACAAGCCTGGAGTAAAGCGCTTGGCAATCCGTACAGAAGATCACCCGATGGAGTACCTTGAATTTGAAGGTACGATTCCAAAGGGGGAATATGGTGCGGGAGAGATGTGGTTGTTTGCACTGGGTCTGACTAAATGGATAAAAAAGACGGATACGAAATATGAATTTGAGCTTGACTCACCTCAACTTAAAGGTCATTACTATCTCTATCGTACCAAAGGAGAGCAATGGTTAATTGAAAGGAAAAGTGAATCAACTGAAACCTTTCTTAAAGCCTTTGTCAAACCACAACTTGCTGATGCAAGTAAGGATGTGCCGACTGGGATGAACTATGTTTATGAGATTAAATGGGATGGTATCCGTACACTGGTTTATGTGGAAGATGACAAAGTGAAAATATATTCTAGGAATGGCCGAGACATCACCTCTCAATTTCCTGAATTACAAATTGCTCCTGACGCATTTGAAATCGAGAATGGAATTTTTGACGGAGAGATCATCAGCATGGATGAAAAAGGTCGGCCGATTTTTTCAGATGTTATCAGTCGACTTCACACCGCAGGAGAAAGATCAATTCAAGCGGCGGTTAATAAAAATCCAGTTTATTGTTACTTGTTTGATTGTCTATATCTTGATGGTAGAAATATTTGTTCGGAACCCTTGAGTAAAAGGCAAGATTGGTTGAAGGTAAGTCTTAAGAAAAACAATCACTACAGATTGAGTGAAACGATGGCTGATGGCAAAGCATTGTTTGACGCAGCAAGAGCAATGAATCTGGAAGGCATCATGGCAAAAGATAAAACCAAAAGTTATGAAACTGGTGAGAGAAATAGAAACTGGCTGAAGATAAAATTCAGAGAAACCATCAGTGCAGAAATCATCGGTTACACCAAAGGAAAAGGTGATCGTTCAAATCTGTTTGGAGCGATTCATATTGCGGTGCGTGAAGGTGAGGGGTGGAAATACTTGGGTAAAGTTGGAACTGGATTTGATGAGAAAAAAATGATTCATTTACTTGGCTTGATGAACGACATTCCGAGAAGTTTAAAACTGATTGAAGAGAATATTGAAGAGCCAGCAAGGACTGTATGGATTGAGCCAAAATTATGGTGCGAGGTAAAGTATGCTTCGCTGACTAATAATGGCACGTTGAGGGAACCTGTGTTTATGGGAATGAGAAAAGATCTGGAATAAGTTGGGGCTCTTGATTGAAATAGAGACATGGTCATACTAAATAAAGGCAAAATACTATCAAGGGATTACATATTATATAAAATCGCTATATTTGAATTCAATTCCTGATAAAATTAGTGGTGTGCTTACATCACCATATTCAATAAAATAAGAAAATTACAAGCTATGAGATCTGTTTGGAAAGGACATATACGTTTTTCATTGGTTACAATACCGATTCAAATATTCAGTGCCGTTGAATCGAAAAACAACATATCATTTAATCAATTACATGCTTCAGACAATGGCCGCGTGGGATATACAAAAACTTGTAAGTCTTGCGGTGATACCTTAAAAAGCAAGGACATCGTGAAAGGTTATGAGTATGAACCAGATCAGTATGTTGTTTTGACTTCAGACGAATTGGCGGCGGTGAAATTAAAAAGTACGAAAGCGATTGACATTGAGGCCTTTGTGGATATTAATGAGGTTCACCCCTCGAGATTTGAGGCAGTATATTATGTAGGACCAGAAGGAGAGGTTGCTAAAAAATCATTCCAGTTGTTTTTGGAAACAATTAAACGTGCAGGAAAAGCGGGAGTAGGAAGGATTATATTCCGTGACAGAGAAGATGTGGTGATGATGATTCCTGAAGGAAATGCATTGGTGATGTACAAGTTGAGATATCCAAACGAAATACGAAATATCGAGAAGGTGCCTGACACTGAACCGACGGAAATAGACGAGAGTCAATTGAAGCTTGCTGGTACTTTGGTAGATTCACTAACGACTAAGTTTGCAGACATTGATTTTGAAGATAGATATAGTGAAGCTCTGATGGAATTGGTTAACAAGAAGATCGAAGGAAGTGAAATTGTTACTGCAGCAGAATCTGATTCACAGACTCCAACCATAAACATTATGGATGCATTAAAGGCTTCTATTGAACAATCTAAAAATCTAAAGAAAGGTGCTTAGAATCCTATCTTGGAATATTCAACAAGGAGGTGGCTCAAGGATTGCAAAAATATTAAAAGCCATCCAGCAGATGGATGCCCAGGTTATTGTACTAAGTGAATTTCACAACAATGATTCTGGTTTAAAAATAAGAACGAGTTTAATCAAGTTGGGCTTTATCCATCAAGTGGTTGGACAGACAGCACCGGCAACAAACACCGTTGGAATTTTCAGTAAGCTACCAGCGGGCTCTGCCCTATTTGAAAATGCGGATACAGAGTATAGTCACGGATTGGTAAGAGCTGATTTTGGAGCTTTCAGATTGTATGGGGCTTACTTCCCGCATAAGAAGAAACATAAGCTCTTTGAGTTTTTGTTGAATGAAGAATTGGACGATAATATTCCTTCCATTCTTGTTGGGGATTTAAATACGGGTAAGAACTATATTGATCAGAAGGGAAATTCATTCTGGTATACCGAGCAGCTAGAAGAGCTTGAGGAGCGAGGATTTGTGGATGCTTTTCGGTTGATTAATGGCGATCTATCTGAGTTCTCTTGGTACAGTCATCAAGGCAATGGCTATCGATACGACCATACTTATGTGGACGATGCCTTGAAAGGAATCGTAAAAGGTTGCTATTACAGGCATGAATATAGAGAAGACAAATGTGCTGATCATTCACCAATGATTTTGGAATTGGCGTAATCATATTATTTATGACTTCTATATGTAGCATATAATTGAGTTGAAATTGTCAAACTCTTACACCTTTAGAGTATAAAGTGGCAATAATTCCTCGCAGTTTATATCTTCGCAGTTCAAAAAATAGAACTATGGAGGGAATAGACCAATCACAACTACAGAAATTTATTGTTGATGCATTACATGAGGATGTAAGAGATGGGGACCATACCTCCTTGGCTTGTATTCCACCTGATCAGACTACCAAGGCCAGATTGTTGGTTAAAGACATTGGAGTTATTGCAGGTATTGACTTTGCCAAAGCCGTTTTCAAGCACGTTGATCCCAATTCAACAGTTGAGCAACTTATAGAAGATGGTACGTATGTGAAGCCTGGAGATGAAGCATTTTATGTTACAGCAAATTCTCAAGCACTTCTTAAAGGTGAAAGGTTAATCCTTAATACCATGCAGAGATTAAGTGGCATCTCTACGCTTTCGCAAAGATTCTTCACGGAGATCGAAGGATCAAAAGTAAAAATCCTTGATACAAGAAAGACTACCCCATTGATGCGATTTCTCGAGAAGTGGGCTGTAAGAATTGGTGGATGTCATAACTATCGTGATGGATTGTACGATCGTATCATGATTAAAGACAATCATATAGATGCTTGCGGAACCATCAAGGACGCCATTTTGCAAACAAGAAAATATTTATCAGATAATAATAAGGACCTTAAAATAACCATTGAAGTGAGAAACCTTGTAGAGTTACATGAGGTGCTTGCAGTTGGTCAAGTAGACCGTATTATGTTGGATAACTTTGAACTACCAATACTAGCAGAAGCTGTGTATACGGTTGATGGTAAGTATGAAACAGAGGCTTCAGGTGGTGTAAACTTAAAGACGGTAAGAAAGATTTCTAAGACTGGAGTTGACTTTATATCTGTAGGGGCGCTGACGCATAGTGCGGGGCAATTGGACTTAAGTTTAAAAGTAATGAAGTAAGCTTCATTACTTTTAAACTTAGTACTTAGTAGATAGTATTTAGATACATTTATTAAGATTGAATGCCTAATGCTTTGCGAAGAGTATTAGGCATTTATAATTATGCTGTCATCCTACTGCATTATACATACAAATTATGGAGAGAATTGGCATGTGCATATTTCTAAATCATTAAACGGGATTTTTATGGTTAAAAAGCACTGTAATTCTCCCAAACCCTATTTATTGTTTAAATTGATGAGAGAAATGTCCTTATACAGACATTTAATATCACGAGTCTAAACATTTAACAAAATGAAATTCATACTTCAATTTATATCGATGATGCTTTTTTCAATAGCATCTATAGGCCAGAGCAATGTAAATATTCAAATTAACCATCTGCTAGATGGTGTTACTTTTGAAAATCAAATTAATTCTTCTAATGATTTAGGGAATGATTTCATGATAGATAGACTTCAATATTATCTATCTGGTTTTTCAATCGTGCATGATGGAGGACAGCTTATTGAAGTTGAGGACTTATATGTTTTGGTAAATTTATTGAATCATTCGGACCCTACACTGATTGAGTTAGGAGAGTTCAATATCCAAAATCTTGAATCAGTAAAATTTTATTTTGGGGTTGATGATCATGCCAATCACGCAGACCCTTCACTGTTACCATCGGATCATCCGCTAGCACCTAAATTCCCATCTATGCATTGGGGTTGGAATGCGGGATATAGATTTATAGCCCTAGAAGGGAAAAGTGGGCCTTCTATAAATCAAACTTTAGAATTCCATTGTATTGGAGATGAATTTTATGCAGAAATGGAATTTCCTGTAACAATGAATAGTGAGTCAACTTTCACTGTAGAGATCGATGCTGAATACAAAAAATTACTCGAAGGTATTGATATTAGTAATGGCATTATCATTCATGGAGGATTTGGAGAGATGTCAACTCTTGCAAATAACATCATAGAAAAAGTCTTTTCAATGTCCGGAATTACTAACGTAAATGATAGCGAACTAGTAAATTCATTTAAGGCATATCCAAACCCTGTAATTAATGGTAAACTAAATATTAATTTAGATATTTCCTCTTCAGGCAATTCAATTAAAATTCAGGATTCATTTGGTAGATTAATCCATGAAGAAGCTCAAACAACAAATACAGAAATTGAGATATCAAATCCAGGAATTTATTTCTTAACTGTTTCAAATAGCTCAGGTAAAACACTTGCTACAAGAAAAGTAGTGGTTCAATAAAAATTGAATTTCAAGCTCGCTTATGTCCTTTTGATCAGCTTATTGGCTATCTCATGTACTAAAGAAATAGAAAATAAAGAGATAGCCAATTTGAAAATCATGGAGACACCTATCGGTTTTCCAGACCTTGTTCATCCAGAAGGAAATGAATTTACGCTACAAAGATGGGAACTAGGTAAGAAATTATTTTATGATCCTATTCTGTCAAAAGACGGAATTATCAGTTGTGCTTCATGTCATGATTCAGCACTTGCTTTTTCTGACAATGAATCAGTAAGCATTGGTTCAGGAGGCATACAGGGAACTCGCAATGCACCAAGCTTAGCTAATGTGGCTTATCATCCCTACTTCACAAGAGAAGGAGGAATTCCAACTTTGGAAATGCAAATACTTGTACCTATTCAGGAGCATAATGAATTCAATAATAACATTGTTCTTATTTCGGATACATTAGCACAAATACCTCTCTATCAAGAAATGGCTTTAGCTGCTTACAATCAGGAGCCTAATGCTTTTGTGATTACAAGAGCTCTCGCTCAATTTGAAAGAAGTATTATAAGTGGTCAAAGCGAGTATGATCTTGAATTCAATTATGAAATTGAAGGTTCAATGAATGCTTCTGCATTGGCAGGAAAAATTCTCTTTGAAAGTGATAAACTCGCTTGCATTTCTTGTCATACTGGTTTCAACTTTACTGATTATACTTTTAAAAACAATGGCTTATATGATGAATATGATGATATAGGAAGAGAAAGACTCACCCAAGATCCAGCCGACAATGCATTATTTAAAGTGCCATCTCTTAGAAATATTCAACTCACTGCACCATATATGCATGATGGATCAATTTCAACTCTATCGCAAGTAATTGATCACTATAATCAAGGAGGAAGCGATCATTTTAATAAAAGCAATCTTATCAAACCGCTTGAATTGACAGAAAATGAGAAGATCAATCTCTTATCATTTTTAGAATCGTTGACAGATCAAAAATTTATAACAAACAAGAATCTAGCTAATGAATAAATATTTTATAATATTAAGTTTGGCTTGCATCATTTCTGTTGCTTTATCATGTACGGATAATCCGATGATGGATCCACCGACGGAAGAAATTGTTCAAGATACAACTTCATATTTCATAGACCATGGTGCCTTACCACCTCCAAATCTTCCACAGGATAATAAACTTACCGAGCAAGGAGTTTCCTTGGGCAGAATGTTGTTTTATGAAAAGTTATTATCCAAAGATAACAGTCAGTCATGTGCAAGTTGCCATAGGCAAGAGCACGCATTCACTGATACCACAAGATTCTCTATAGGAGTTGAAGGTCTAGCAGGGACAAGACAGGCAATGTCCGTATTCAATATGGCATGGAATAGCAATGAGTTCTTTTGGGATGGAAGAGCTCATCTATTAAGAGATCAAGCAATTTTACCGATCCAAGATGAACTTGAAATGGATGAAACATTAGATAATGTATTGAGTAAGCTGAACGATAGCAAAATATATCGCGATCAATTTACAAGAGTGTTTGGTGATGATGAAATTTCCGTGGATAAAATGGCCTTGGCTATGGAGCAATTTATGCTCAGTATTGTGTCTTATGATTCCAAATATGATCAATGGAACGCAGGTACTGCCGAATTAACGGAGAGTGAAGAAAGAGGTAGACTCTTGTTTGAAACTGAATACAATCCATTCTTTCCAGAATTCTCAGGCGCGGATTGTGCACACTGCCATGGAGGTGCAAATTTTGAAAATGATCAGTATATGAACAATGGGCTCGATGGAGACAACGATTTCATAGATTTAGGTAGAGAGGCAGTCACAAATAACTTAGACGACAGAGCAAAATTTAAAGTACCTACCTTAAGAAATATTGAACTTACACCACCCTACATGCATGATGGTAGATTTCAAACCTTAGAAGAGGTTGTAGATCATTACAACCAAGGAATCCACCCATCAACTACCGTTGACGAAGCCATTCTTACAACAAGTGAAACTGGACTATTCTTGACTGCTGAAGACAAAGTGGATTTAATAAATTTTCTTAAAACCTTGACTGACTATTCTTTCCTTAACGATCAAAGTTTTTCAGATCCATTTTAGCGCATTAATCTACAATAACAAAGAATTTCTTTTTATACTAAGTATTCATTGATTCAATAGATTGGTGAAACATGTTTGAAAACAAGCACAATTAATTTAATATTATCACTTGAGTCTGAATTTGGAGGCCAATAAATATTGATTCTATTGGGAATGGGTAATTATCACATATTATTTATCAAAATAACATACAGATACGCTCAATCACACATCTTTGAATAGCTAGCAGTCAATCGCTTATGCATGATGAAAAAACATCACTTCTATACTACCTATAAATCAGTCTAATTGAGTAGTAACTAACACATGCAATAAAAACCATATGGTATGCTAATTGGATTAATACAAGCATAACCAAACAATTTGCCTGGGATACCAGGATTTAATAACCAAAACCTATTCACCATGTCTCAAAACGAGACCAATGTCCTTACAGACACAAGAGTCTGGCTGATAATAATATTCATGGGTGCTTTACTGAGTTTTATAGTAATGAGTTATCCTGGATAGAGGAATATTAACGCCAGTTGAGAGCTGAATGATCGTACGATCGTTCAGCTCTTTTTTTTTGATCTCCCGATGATTGCGATTGATGTTTTGGTCTTTATACATTTTCTTGAGGATCTGCTTGTTTTATGGCATGCTGCGAAAATGTGGTTTGTTGCATGTGTTGACGATGGGTTGCACCCATCGCTGTTATCTTACACCCTTTCAGGGTTTTGATTGATGTTTTGGTCTTTATACATTTTCTTGAGGATCTGCTTGTTTTATGGCATGCTGCGAAAATGTGGTTTGTTGCATGTGTTGACGATGGGTTGCACCCAT
>JAULCF011553428.1:0-13051 GCA_032361265.1 Devaleraea mollis
TATTACTCAACGTCCCATTATCATTAAAGTAAACGGTTGCTGTTTGACATCCTGTATTACTAATCGTAGCGCTACAGGTTGGTTCTCCACTTGACTGTCCTGTGCAATAGTTATTAGAAAGTGTATAATCCGCACCAAAAAAAGCAGTAGAGGAAGTCTCTGCACCAGATACATTAGTGCAATAAACACGCCCTCTATCGGCGGAAGGATATACATAAAGGTCTTCACCAAACCTTATGTTTCCCATAATGAAGGTTTGACCTGGAGTAGGCCCATTTTCTTCAAAACAATAAACTGTAACTTCGCAATTAACGTTGTTAATGACTCGAATACTACCCGTAAGTAGTCTTTCTTTCGTTAGTTTGTTGAATTTAAGCCCGTTAAATTCTTTTTCAGTAAGTACAAAAGGTTCAGTATTGCGCCCTTCTAAGAATAACGCTAATTTTTCTAGTTTGGATTCGGATACTACCTCCTCAAAAGCAATATTTGCTGATTCGCTATTGAGTGCAATGGATGTTTCATTGGCAAATCCAGAATCAATAGAAATATTTAGTAAAAAAAATCCTAGTAGGAAAATTTTTAGGTAAGATGGTAAAAAGAAGTGTGTTGTAAAAGGTTTGTTCATAATTTAAAAAAATTTAAGTGAATAGTACAAATAGTATTTGAAAAAGGGCATAAATAAACACCCTGAAAATTGTGTCTATATAAGTTTTTATACTAAAAAAAGTATTTATCAATAAGTCTTAAAAAAACATCGGCTGACTTATCTTTTCGTCGTTTTTTTATAGTTCATTTATCTTGATAGCTTAAACTTGAATCTTATTTTCAGGGTAATTTTACTAATACTAAGTTTCAACTCACACATTGTTTGAGTGGGGGTAAAAGGTTTAGCAAAAGAAGATAGTCTACGTATTTTACTATAGGGAGTAGTAAATAACACATTGAAAACAAATTGTTATTTTGAAAAACGAGTGACTTGTATTTTAATTTTTTCCGCCAATTTTCAAAGACTAAATCAAATTTACTTAGTCTGCTGAACTGATTGTTCAATTATTTGTTAAAAGGGGGTAAATAACTAGAGCTATCTTCTACAACGAAATCGTTGTGAAAGTCCTAATTTTAGAGGAGGGGGGAAAAATGATAAGGGGGAATTTATCTATAATCCAAATAACTTAAATTATCATTTTTTTTGATAATCAAGATTGCTACCTAAATTTTAGAGGAGGGGAGGTATTTCCTTCAAAGTATTTAATCAATGCAGCAAAATATTTTTACAAAGATATTGTCTAACTACTAGAAGTCCATCCTCTAGTATCCTGCAAATATATTTTTTGTCTAAAAAAAAACGAATTGTGACAGTCAACTTATTCGTTTTGTAAGAAATACTTTTCGTTATTTTAATATATTATCAAATATAGTAGCACTAAAACATCTAAAAAATTATAATTCAGCATATACCCTGTCACAAAATTGTTTTAATTTGTTTTGCTACCTTCGGAAACTCGTTAAGAGAATTAGAAAAAATTGCAAGCTGAATAATAATTAAAACTAATTGATTACAAACTATAAGAGGGCATATTATCTTGATTATTAATTTTGATTAGTAGTCCTAAGAATTTACCCGTTACCTTAAACTAGACTCATATCTTTACAAAAGAGTAAAGGCATGAGTCTATTATTTATATTTGTTACTAGCAATATTCAATGATGGTTTATTCTCCATTTTGTCCCGATAGAATCCATTGGGAAAAATGAAAAACTATCAGGAGGAAAGTACATATTGAATGGTCTCGTTCTGATAATTAGAAAGATTGATTCGCAATACTTCCATAGCAGGATTTGGTGCCAAAGTAATCGCGACCACTTCCTTCATTTTTTATAGTATGTTTGCCGTCGCCTAGATGTGTAAACTTCCATTTGTGTTCAGGGTAAATTGTTGCCGCATTATACATGATGGCATTATGTCCATTCCAAGAAGTAGAAAGAATACTTTGGTTAATTATTCTACTCTTGATAGTGTAAGTGCCATTAATCTGTAATCGACCATTTGACGCTACAACTGTGGTCTCGGTTGCACAACTTCCGCTATAAATAAGGTTATTAGCAGTAACCGCCCAAATCGTACCATCTCTTCCAACTGAAATATTTCGACAGATTCCATCTTGCTTTTCCCAATCATTATTTCCTTTATAAGCATGAACCACCCCGTTGGATTGTCCAATAGCTCTTAATAAAGTACCCCCTTCCATAACAGCACTTCAGGGGAGGTTTTAATTTACTTGTGTGTTATTCTTTAAAATTATTGTGGTAACCTATTTTTTAAATAGCGCTTATTTTAAAGTATAAGGAGCGGCGGGAATAAGATAGGATTAATATTAGACTTGTTACCCTTTAAATTATAACCATCTGAAAATATCTTTTTCCGCTATTTTCCTCTAAAATTTTCTTCAATAGAAGGACTATTCAATAAATTTTTAAAGAAAACTATCGAAAAAATCTAAATTTCATATGGTCATTTTCAAATAGGAACAAGTCTATTATAAAAAATGCTACCCCTAAAGATGGGGTAGCAGATACAAAATATTTAGAGAGAGAATCATCTTTTTTCCTTAGCTGAAGGGCTTAAGAATATAATTTCATCATTTCTAGTATTTTATTAATTACCTAAAATTCATACGAAAACGCATTAATTTAAGACCGTATTCTAAATAACTATGAATGACTATAAATTCTTAAATGTACTAATGCTTATTATGGGGAAGTTAAACTTATACGATTATGATATTTTTTTAATAAATAGAAATATAGTTATATATTTCATTCAAAATTACTATCAAAAATCTATAAGTCCATCCTGTACTGTCTTTTTATTTTGTTATAAATATAATTTTAAGAAATGATACAAGAGTAGAATAGCACAAAAATTAAAGCGATCCTCTTCGATTAAGTTGAAATAGTTTTTTATTGATTCAGCTTTTTTTACAATAAACTAAATAGCTGTCCCCCCTACTGTCCTTTAATCTCCCTTTTTATAAAAAAAGTAAATTATGACACTCAACACCTTCACTATTTAATAATAGTAATTCTACAGATTAGAATTTTAATACCATATAGTTTTAAAAAATGTCTACACAATTTATAGAACAAACTTAAAGTTAGAACAAAAAAAAATGGTAGTACAAATTTAATTGCACTACCAAAATCCATTACTCTTTAACTTCTTAATATCTAGTGTAACTATTCAGTAATAGCTGATTTTAAACAAAAAAATAAATACTTTGACTCATTAATTTTAATTTTCCTATCTAGTCTTACCTACTTGCGTAAACTAAATTGCATTGAATTAAAATAAAATTTGTAAAACCTAGTCCCAAGCATTATGCTTGGAACTAGTGTTAAAATAACATATCCAGATTGTGATAGGCAAATATCGAGTCAATGCCTTTAATGACCCTCTCCATAAACTTTAATTGATTAAAGCTTTAATATCAACCTAACAGATTAAAAAATATGTATTAATATTAAATGTAATAAACTATTAGTCCTATTATTTCAAATAAATATATTCATCTATCCGAATATCCATTTAATTGGAATTTGATTGAAGATCGCATATATTTTTTATGATTACTTAGATTTATTCTATGTATTTATTTTGTTATTTTTAAAAATATTTTAAAATAGTAATCTAAAAATATATAATTACTCTTCTTCCTTGAATATTTTTTCCAAAATAATGAATGGTTCCCTACTAAAAATTAGGCAATCTCCGAGTATCTTTTATTTTGAAAATTAATATGAATTTCGTTGAATAAAATTAAAGTCAACTTTAATTGATTTAGAGATTTTTTGTAAAAGGATCTCTGAGGCGGCATTAATCATTCTTTGAAAGTCTGTTTCTATAACTGAAATACCCAAAAACTTTTTTAAAGGGGTATCATTATAAGAAATGATACCAATATCTTCTCCTAATTTATAGTTCTCCTTTTTCATTTTTTTAATAACATTAGTTAAATCTAATTCGTCAAGAATGATGTATAAATTCTTAGTAGTAAGGACCGTATTGTCACAAATTTTATCTACGATTCCATATTCCAGTTGATGCCTAACACAGAATCTTTTCATGCCAGTTACTATTTCTTCAGGATAAGGACATACAGTATCATCAGAGTAGACTACAGTAATTTTCTCGTACTTCCTTAAATTTGTCAAACCGCTCATCAAAATTTCATAAAAACTATCCAAAAAATCTTGATAGACTTGACCTACTTCATTAGAAAGTTCTTTAATCTCTCGGTCTAATATGATTAGTTTTTCTTTTGGTAATGCCTCTAGAACTTCAATTACCTTCTTAGGGCATTCACTTTTACATAATTTATCATTTCTAAATTTAGAAAGAACAGCAAAATAGTCGTACTGATTTTTCTTTCTATCCAGTATATCTTTAAAAGTCGTAATTTCTCCATTATAAATTTCTAAATCAACTTTTATATTTTCCCCAAGAACTTCGACAAGTGCATTAAATAGATGCATCTTGTAGTGATTCATTTTATTGGTTAGAAATAACACATTTTTATTTTTTTTAAAATCAGTTTTAGCTACATAAAACCCTTTGCCTTTTACAGACTCAATAATTTGTTGCCTTCGCAAATCAGCATAAGCTTTTTCAACCGTACTTCGAGATAATTCATATTCTGCACTAATGGTATTAATAGATGATAATTTATCGCCCATTTCTAATATACCATCTTTAATAGCATTAATTATAGAACTTATAATTTGTTTATATTTTGGAATTTTTGCATCCTTGTTAATTTTCATATAGGACGACCTGCTCATAGTCTGTGTTTGTAAATACATTAAAAGAGATTTGTAATCCAAAGGACTAACATGTGTTTGTAAATTTAAAATACCTTGTAAGCAACACTTTGATAGTATCAAGTTTTACTAATTATGGTTGTCATAAACTTCAGTCAAACTACACCTACCTTTAGTAGCTTATTGTAGAATCAAAAAATAAACATTCTGATTTGTTGCCTAAGACATTCATAATTTAAGTTAGGAGGGAATACACAAAATTTAACTTTACTATATTTGGTGCAATATATAACCATCTATTTAAAATAATCATAATAAATAGGGGCCTATTCCAGCCAATTAGGGTCTTAAATCAGACACAAAAAATCACATTCGGACAATTAGTGTCTCCAATCGGACAATTAGGATTAATTTTCCAGCACTATCTTAGTATGAATAAGACTAAATTATTATTGTTGTTCAATTTAAAAACAGACTAAATATAAGAATGCAAATTTTTGAAATAACTTCATTGAATAAAAAGTAGACGTGATTTATTTAAATTCAGGAAGCAATAAATTCCTTCTAACTGAATTTGGCTATTTTTTTGAGACAGGTATTAAAATAGCACCTAATGTCATTAGTCAATCAAGACCAAATATCTATTTTTGGTTGTTCTAGAAGCTGGATGAGAAATTTCAGGGCACAATTTTACAGCTAATATAAAAAAGGAGCGTAAGAAAAATAAAAACTACAACTTATCATTCTTCCTTTTTGTTAATAGCCCAATAGAAAGGAAGTTTTAAGTGCATGAAAACAAGCACTCAAAAAAATCGCGCATTTTATGTTGTTTCGATATTAAAAAATAACAATACAAATTTAATGAATCGAGTTTAAGTATTCAATTATTGATCTCCAAAAAATTCTACTTTCTTATGAGCAATCAGGTAACATATGATTTTTATATTTTGACTATTTGTATGTTGATAGGAGGTTCATTATTTGGGCAAAGAGCACTTATTAATGAGGCAAAAGAGGTCTTATCAAATGATATTACTGATTCTATCAAAACAGATAATTATAGAAATTTAGCAGAAGCCTACAGATTTATAGACGTTGATTCAGCACTTTATTATAATGAGATAACTTATGATTTAGCTAAAAAAAATAATTTAGCACGTTTACAAAATAAGTCTCTTACGAATAAAGGATTGTTTCTTTACGACAAAGGTAATTATTCCAAAGCCATCAACTCTCTAAAACAAAGTTTAGTAATGAGTACGGTGAGAAATGATTCCAGTTTAACTGCCATTACTATACATCTGATTGGAAACGTTTACCTAGGAATAAAGGAATATGAAAAGGCAGTTGAACAATATCAACTAGCCCTAGAGTATTTTTATCAACAAGATGCAAAAAATCACATTCTAGGATCTTTGAATTCTTTAGGAGCAGTTAATTTAAACTTAAAAAAGTATGATAAGGCGCTAGAATATTTTGAAAAAGTTAGAACTAATGCAATTGAAAATAAAGATTCTTTGTATATGGCTATTGCCATTTCAAATATAGGAGAAGTCTATTTAAATCAAGGAAAAATAGATGCCTCCATAACATTGTCTAAGAATGTGAATGATTTAATTGAAGTAGGGGACTATCCTTTATTAATTGTCTCGAACTTTATCAATATAGCAAATGGATATTATCTACAAAAAAACTATACAGAAGCTTTGGTTGCAGGCAAAAAAGGATTAGCCCTCTGCGAAAAATATCAACTCAACAAACATAAAATCGATATTTATGAAATATTGGCTCGAACATTTCTTAGCCTAAAGAAAATTTCAGCTTCGATTAATTATACACAAAAAGGAATGAGCTTTGTAAAAAGAAATAATATTAGAGGTGGAGAACTCAGATTTTACAAACTTTTCTCCGAAGCTTATGAAGCTACTAATCAATTGCAAGCTGCTTTAGAAATGGAAAGAAAATACATTCAATTAAAAGATAGTTTGAATCAGTTGCAAGTAGAAGAAAAAATTGCCAATTTAGAATTCACTTATGGAATCAAACAAAAAGAAGCAGAAAATGATTTACTAAAGGAAGAGAAAAAAAACCAAGCCCTAACCATCCAACAAAGAACTTATACCATTATTGTTATTTCTTTAAGTCTTCTTCTGCTAGGTATTATCTTGATTCAAATGTATTTGGCTAGAAATAAATCCAGAAAACTCAACAAACAATTAAAAGCGCAAGCTAATGAGTTGAAACAAAATAATC
Organism: Devaleraea mollis; assembly: GCA_032361265.1. NCBI lineage: Eukaryota > Rhodophyta > Florideophyceae > Palmariales > Palmariaceae > Devaleraea > Devaleraea mollis. Next base: position 7,072 of record JAULCF011553428.1, read on the forward strand.
AGTTTAAAGACCGATTGTTTGGTAATATTGCCCATGAGTTACGAACACCGCTTACCTTAATTACGGGGCAATTGAACCTTATCTTAGAAAAAAGTCAAGCAAGTATCGATATTCGGCAAAAAATTCAACTGGCTAAAGGTAGTAGTCTTAGCTTATTAGACTTAACCAACCAGCTTTTAGATTTAACCAAAAGTAAAATAGGTTTAGTTAAAATCTCCTTATATAGCTTTCAACTACTCGACTTATTGAATTATTTACTACTACAATTTGAACCACTTGCTAAAAGAAAAGGCATAGAATTACAGTTCATTGAAGTAAATAAAGCAACTATTGATTTGATAGCTGATACAGAAAAAATATTAACTATTTTGAAAAATCTGTTAACCAACGCTATTAAATACAATAAAACGGGAGGGGTAATAAAACTATACTATGAAGACCTAGGAGAGAACCTTCGGATAACGGTTGAAGATACAGGACAAGGTATTCCCAAAAAAGATTTACCGTTAATTTTTGACCGATATTATCAATCTCAACAAACTCAATCATTAGAAGGAGGAATTGGGGTTGGATTGGCTATTTGCAAGGAATACATTCAACTATTAAAAGGTACAATTAAAGTAGAAAGTAACCTAGGGGAAGGGAGTGCTTTTACCATTCAATTTCCGAAAAGTCAAGCTACAACAACCAAGGAAATTCCAGCGTACGCATTTCCCGTATATCCAACATTAACACTTCCCGTATTACCAGAAATAACATCCACGACTGAACAGATAGAAGAATATATACTAGTCGTTGAAGATAATTTAGAGTTATCTCATTACATGTATGATTTATTGAAAGAGGAGTATGAAGTTTATTTTGCACAAAATGGAAAAGAAGCTTTACAACAAATCAGCATTCAAGCACCTGTGGTAATTATAACAGATTGGATGATGCCTATTATGGATGGTGAAGCCCTTATTAAGCATTTGAAAAATTCCGAAAATTTAGCAACTATTCCTGTTTTGATGCTTACTGCTCGTACAGATATTAAAGAGCAATTATCTTTATTGCGAATCGGGGTAGATGATTATTTGACTAAGCCTTTTGATTCAGAGGTCTTAAAAGCGCACCTTAATCACCTATTGAACAAGGAAGATATAATCGAACGATTAATAGGGAAGAAGAGTTATTGGATAGCTTAGATATTAAGCTACTCGCTTTTAATAAAAGAGAGCAAAATTTCCTAGAACAAATAGAACAAACTGTGATAGAAAACCTTTCGAATTTTGATTTAACCATAGAAAAAATTAGTACTTTAGTTAACTTAAGTGAAAGGCACTTATCTAGAAAAATAAAACAATTAACAAAGTTAACCGCCAGTCAATATGTTAATGAAATACGCTTCAGAGAAGCGAAACGGATGTTAATAGACCGACAATATACTTCTGTTAAGGCAGTCGTCTATTCCGTAGGATTTAAATCAGAAAAAGTATTCTCTCGAAATTTCAAAAAAAGGTTTGGGAAATACCCGAAGGATTTTTTGAGTTAAGTGCCGAAATACTATACTTGTTATCTATAGGTAGGCACAAGTACTTTCTTCTTTTATTGGACTTTCTAGCCTTATTTGTTGCTTGAAAAATTATCAACATGCTTCCAAAGATAAAATTACCTTTGAGACCTTAAATGATTTCATTGTCTATTTTTTTAATAGTGAAGAAAAAGGTACTTCCTTTATTCAGCTTGCTTTCTACCCAAATTTCTTCACCTTGTTGCTCTACAAGTTTTTCACAGAGTGTTAGACCTATACCTGTTCCTTTATACTCAGAAGATGAATGTAGTCTTTGGAATAATTTGAGTATTTTAGTGAGCTTACCCCAACTCACAAGACCACTTAACAATAATCTTTCGTTAATAAATTACAACATTTTTACTTAAGGAACGTGATGTTAATAAACGCTAATACTTTTTAGTATTTCTCTTGCAAATAGACTAAAGAATGGGCGTTTAATTTTTTCACGTTCCTAAGCTGCAATTTCAGAAAAATGCTTGATAGCATAAGTTTCTTTTATCATACTTCTTAACTTCTTTTTAGCATAGAATATCTGACTCTTAACGGTACCTAGTGGTATTCCAAGTTTTTCCGATATTTCATCATATTTGTAGCCACTATAGCGTAATAAGAACGGATGTTTTAAATCATCTTTAAGTTGGTTGATTAAACCAGCTAATTCTTCTACAGTCTTATTAGATTCTCCCTGATTGTTTACCGTTGCTTTTAATTTCGCCATTCGTTCTTTCTCCAAATCATGCTCATGACTGAATCTTCGCTTATCTTTCCTGTATTTATTAATGAAAGTATTACGCATAATCATGCTAATCCACGCTTTAAAATTACTATTAGGTTGAAAACTATTTAAATTTTTAAAGGCGCGATAAGCCGTTTCTTGCATCAAATCATTAGCATCTTCTTGATTACGAGTCAACTTCATGGCAAATCCTAAAAGCTTAGGTCTATGGATGGTTATTTGATTAACAAATTCTTTATTTTTCATAAAATAAATGTTTTACATTTTCAAATAATAGTATTACTACAATATGAGGTAAATTTACTACAATTACTTTAATTTATCAATTTTTTTTGGTAATAATGAAGAAATAAATTTGAATTTATATGGTACTTTAAAATCTATTCTGCTAGCTTTTTGACTATCAAGTCTAGTTTTATAATGAGTACTAGGTTGACTAGTTAATTTGCATTGACAAATACAATTTCATCAATAGAAATAATTATTTTCTTAGTCTTTAGATTTCTTAATATATTCTAGCTGGTTCGGTGAAATTATTTCCTGTGTCTATAATAAGGTAAGGTATAAAAAATGAAAACGAGTGGAATAATTTTATATGTGTATAGTAAGCAATAAGTTGATTATTGATAATATAACATAGATTCCTATCTTCACAAAAGAGTAAAGATAGGAATCTATGTTATATTATCAATATTTTACTTTTCTGTAATTATGTTAGTGTGCATACTATCAGTAGTCACTAGGTTATTTCTGTTTTTAACTATTACTTTGGGAAAAGCCAATACTTGCCACTAAAAATAGGCAACTAAAAATAATTAGCTTTTTCATGAAAATTAATGAGATTAATTAACTTCCTAATTGCTACAGAAATACCTTTGCTTATCCAATGCTCGACCATACCCTTCATTTGCGCTTCGTTCAAAATCAACACAAGCAGTCATTGGGTTATGGTTTAATAAATGAGCGATACCTCGATTAAAGTAGGCTACTCCTAGTTCACTATCCAAATCAATGGCTTTACTAAAATCAGCAATTGCTTGGCTATGTCTACCTGCTAATAAATGAATATTACCTCGTGCCTTCCAAGCCATTGGGTTATCTGCCTGATGAAATAACACCTCATCTAAGTCATTTAACGCTGTAGTCAACTGACCAATTTTCTTATAGCAAATAGCTCGATTAAAATAAGCAGATAAAAAATCAGCGCCATCTTTATCAATAATCTTAGAGTAATCTGCTATAGCTCCTTCAATATCTCCTAATTTCTTTTTTACCAAGGCTCTTTCAAAGTAGGCATTATGAAAAGTAGGGACTAATCCAATTGCTTTATTCAAAAAATCTAAACTAGTCGCATAATCCTCATAGGACTGGCTTATTTTACTGAGATTAAACCATGCCATGGCATTATTGGGGTCTAAATTAATAGCTTGTCGAAATGCCGTAGCTGCTTTATCTACTTCCTCCATTTCTAAATGTACCAATCCCTTTAAATCATAAAAAACAGACGTATTACTCTGGAATAATGCCAAATAAGACAATTCATCTATAGCTTTATACCATTCTTTATTATCCAACGCTATCAATGCTCCTTCAAAATGAGTAATTGTAGCTTCTAACTCTGGAAAATCGTCAGTTACATCCGCTCCACCTAATTCTTCGTACCACTTATCCAAAGTGGTTTCATAATAGGCTAAACGATCAGACCAACTAACCTTTTGATATAATTCCTCTGGATAAAAAGCCAATAGATCCATTTGTGCCTGTGGGCCATGAATACCAAACAAGGCAGGCGCTATTGGATTTAAACGTGCAGCTATAGCTGCATCTTCATGTGCTTCCGACCGCATTCCTAACTTATACTTTAATAAAGCTCGATGTAAGTAAACTTCTGGATATTGAGGTGCTAAATTAACCGCATTATCTAATTCCATCATCGCTCCAATCTGATCTCCTTGACGAAGTAAATTTTCCGCTTTTGCCAATAGAGATTGTATACTACCTTTGTAAATATCTCCTGTAAAATCGTTTGTCAAATTTGCTTGAAATTGGGCAAAAATGGACGTTATATTCAGGCCCATTATCAATATTAATCCTATTATTATTCGGCTCATATCTTTACTTTTTTAGGTTGAAATTTTAGTTAAAAAACTAAGCAAACTTTTAGTGATGAAAAATTCGAAGGCGGTTTTTAATTTTGTTTAGCCAACCAAAGCTATTTCGACCGCCCTGAATAATCGTCTATGAATCAATTTTATTAAATATTAGTTTAATTATGCTTTGTAATAGTAATACTATAATTTAAACCAAAAAAAAATACTTTTGTTCAGAAGGTGCGTAAAAAAATTAAGATTTTTTTAAGAAAATGCAAAAAAACTATCAACTGCTAATAATTTAGTGTGCTAAGTAACGAGTAAAGAATAAATTGGTCGTTACTAAGTATCTTTTTAAAACACTAATTCAGCTTACACTATATTTAAGAACTACAAGTAGTCGGTATTGCTTTATTATTGTGGGTACTACTACCTAAGAGAGGATTAATTTATTAGTTAAGTATTTCTGAATAATGACCTACCTTATAACGCTTTTTAATACTCGCCTTTAGATTTTTTCGAGCATAAAATATTTTACTTTTAATCGTTCCAAGTGGTACTGCTAATTGGGTAGCAATTTCTTCATATTGGTAGCCTGCATAATGCAGTAAAAAAGGAATTTTAGCATCCTCTTGTAGTTCATTGACAAGTGCCATTAGTTCGGCGACTATTTGATTAGATTCTCCTTTGTTGCTAGTAGATTGTGGTATAATGTTGTCTTTGTTTTTACTAATTTTCCCTGTTAGCGAATAATTTCTTTTTTGTATTCTGTAATTATTAATGAAAGTATTCCGCATAATGGTAGACATCCATGCGCTAAAATTGCTACCAGTCTTAAAACTCGGTAGGTTCTTATAAGCCTTATAGACGGTTTCTTGCATTAGGTCATTAGCGTCTTCATGATTATTAGTTAGTCTGATGGCAGAACCCAAAAGTTTCGCTTTGTACTTTGTAAACAATCTTGTAAACTCGTTCTTATTCATATTTTTGATACTATTTCCATTTATTCAATTATTGTCCAATTTTTGACATCTTCTTTAGTTAAAGGTGCTCCCTTTTCCACTAACTTATTATAAAATAAAATCATGAAAGGAAGATTTTCGAATCGAAATCCATACTTCCCGATATTTTTTTGTAGCTCTGGAGCATCTTTAAAATATTTTTTCGATAATTTTTTTAGATTTCCTGATGTGATAATTTCTACTTCATCCGTAAAACCTATGCAATAGTTCTTTCTAGTAATTTTGCGATTTCTAGTTTGGTTTTGACCTATGTAAATTGGGATATATTCATCCTCCAAAAAAGAGTATAATTTTATAGTCCCGTTTATCTCTAAATCCATTAGCATGGTAGTCTTCCTATTATTTTCTATTTTTATAACCATCACAGGATTACTTTTTTCAAAAAAGTTTGTATCAGTAGCCATGAAAGCAAAGGAGCATAACAGTATTTTTAATAACATAATTGGAGTTTTAAGTAGGTCAAAAATGGCTCTACAACTGTTACCCAACTACACCGCCGATACCTTAGTATAAATGTAGGTATCAGCACGGTGCGAATAGTCGGATTTCGATTTTTTGCTTTCATTTTAAAAAAGCA
>JAULCF011555650.1:0-13039 GCA_032361265.1 Devaleraea mollis
TTGAGCCGCGAGAAAATATTTGCGCCAAAGTGAGGTCAATATGTAGCATACCCAATTTTCCTTTTCCTTTTTTTTTCGCACCCTTATTTTCCTCTTTTGTCAATTAACGTCGATTGTTTCCGAAAATTAGCGTCCATCGTTTTCGATTATTTTCGCTGATGTTTTATGAAATTATCGTCAATTTTTAAAAAATGCTGTTGGGATTGTCGCTCTTTTGCCTGTTCCGCCTCCCTTAACATTCTTCTCCAATTCAACTTTCGTTTCGATCTCCAACTGTGAGATCTCTGAACCTCTGGGGAGAGGAATCTTTCGGAGAGCGCAACGTTCCTCTGACTGGGCTGGGGTGCGCCGTGCGCGAGCTCTGTCAGAAGTCTGATATTCGCCTTATTCTGGCGACCGTTTCAGGGGTGTACAGTGCGTACACTGATAGCATCAATTAGGTGTCATCTATGAGCCTGGGCCGATTTCTGCTTCATTTGATCCGCTCTTCCTCTTGATCAGCTTGCGCAGCAGTAATCCTGGCGTCATTTCCTTTCCGGGACATGCGCAGTATCTTTTTCACTAAGGCTCAGATCTTACGATCATAACCCCCTGCCTCTGGTGCTCGCTTGCACCTAGTGATCTGCTTGCCAGCAAAATAGGTCTCCGCGTGAAGCACAAGTAAAAAGATACTCAACGGGGCCCGTCGCTCGTTTTCTTTACGAAGAAAAACATATAAACAAATATTTTTCTTCGTATTCCCACGTTGGCTCTCGCACTCTTCAACTGTGGCTTTTAGCTATAAGACCGAATTCTGCTCGTCTTGTTGCAGCATAAACTTTACGTAATTTTTGCGAGAGTCTCAGCCGTCCTGGCTTGTACTCTACTTTAGCTTTTGTAGTTCTCTGCCGTCATAGTCCTGCTCTGTCTGCCAGGAAATTGTTCATCGAGTTGGCTGCTTTTCCTTCTGCATGACTATTGCTTCTTAAATTTCCCTTCTTGGATTTATTGAGGTCAGAAGAGCTTGCAGCTATCATCAGATGACCTTAGAGTAGATAATTAAAATATTTTTAGCAGCACAATATTTTGCAGCCTATTTCACATATCTGACAAGATCCAATTGTCTTCTATCTGCTTCTCTTCAACTTCTGCTATCCTCAAAACATAAAATCCGCTTGTACTTCATCAGGCTCCATGTCCACTGGTATTGTTTTCGGCGTTGCCTGCCTTGAAGTAACTAGTTACAACTCTGTACGTAGCCACCTTGGTTTTTTTTCTTTTAAGCTGCGAAATTTAAAAGAACATATCCTGGCGCTTCTACCGCCCAGAGAGGAATATAAAATTCTGGGTATGCTTATAGCTCCTTAGGAGGTGCCGGTCGCCCTCCAGCTGGTCTCTCGTCTTCCTGTCTGCATTCTCGCAAGATAAGTTGCTTGTGAAAGCTTACTTTTACAGCTTCGCCGCAACTTGTTTCACTCTAGGCTCATACCATTGCCCTCCTGCATGGTCTTCACTTGCCGCTCAGGCAAGTGATCTCGATGTCAATGCTGCCAAACGACTTTAGGCAATGGTGGCTTACTCGAAATTATTAGATACTCAATCTCATATTAGGTTTCCCCAGAGATGTCCCGATAGATTAGTCTAGCTTCAAAGAGTTATCCCTTCCATTTAGCTTCCTCGTGTGCTACGTCTCTTCTAGTATACCTGAACGCTGGGCGCCCGACTTCTGACCGCTGAGGCCCAAGCATCGAGCCGACATGGCTGCGATGCTTAGCTGTTTTGGAAGACTACCTAGCTTCATCCCCCATTTTCCTGTAGAGAGTTAGGCGTCAGTCGTTCCTATCTTCTATAACACTTGAGGCTCTCCCACTGCGCGGTTCCTTATGTGAAATTGCTTGCTTGAAGTTTTTAAACATTTCTCTTATTATCAGTCTTGTAAGGTAGTTTAAAACTCCCCTTGTCTCTCTTCGGGTTTCTTATCTTCTACCTTCTTAGTCTAGTTTCCTATAAAGATGCTTTTTGGCTCTTGTCTTGGTTCTTTTCTCCTTGTTTCCCCAACTACGCTTGGTTTTGAGCAGAACTAGATTGTCTATCTTCTGCTTCACTTCATTAATCGAAAAGAAATATAGTAAAGAACAAATTTTATACATTTGAGTGCTTGTCATAATATTCACGTTGGGGTCTGCCTATGCTTCTCTTCTTATTTGTCTCTGCTTGTCTTTTCTGATCTTGATCTTGTGTAAAAATTATAAACCTAACCTGGATAATCCTAATATTATGTCGGAAATATATCTATTCGGTCCACGATAGAGCCCGCCGCGCCTATCGCACCCAATACCACCGGTACAGCCAGATAGGTAAGTAGTCTATATAGCTCGTCAATATACCTTCATCTCGGCAGATCTAGACTAATGGCTGGGTTAACCTCCATGGCGAAGTATTAAAACTTAAAGCTAACAAAGTGAGCGAAATCTATTTTATCGCTGCCTCACTCGGTCAGATAAGCCGGCGAGCTTGGCTATATATACTAGAAACTGTGGCACTCTGTGAGCCCTATACTTCCACACAAATTACCCTAGAATTGCTTGAAGTCGGGCTCGCTGCTCTCGTTTTGAGGGTGTGTTCTACTCTCGTCTCGCTACCCTTTGATATCACCACTCATTGCTTGCTTTGCCTCTCTGGAGATCTCCCAGAGGGGAAAGCAAGAGCCTTTTTGACGATCGCCTGTGATCCGGCAAAACACCTCTATCTTGCTTGATCCCGTCCCCAGCGGAGCATGAACACCGTGAGATCCTTGATCACAGAAGTTCAAAAAGGTTCAAAGAGGTCAGATACAAGAACGTCTTGTTGATCGAGTTAATCGCGTTTTGGTCAGTATGTACTGAGTCCTAGCCTTGTGTCAGCAAAAGATCTGGCTTATGAATCTGGGACATGGCCTTGGTTTCTGGGGCTCTCACTCTTTCACACTGTACTCAATTCAGGAGATTTAGGCGGGAGATTTCTTGAGACTATAACTTGTCAATTTCTTTCTTTTCTCTGTACAGTCGCAAAATGCGTGGCTCTCAGCCACTCTCGAGTTTCCGCAACTCCTAGAATACCGTTCATCAGCGCTGCGAGTGACCCCTAGTAGAACTCTTTCAGTGTACGCAGAAGTATTTATGAAATCCACGACAACTTGGTCATTTCTAGCCACAGATGTAACTTCCCTCATAAAAGAAACTCTATTGACCTATATTACCAGAAAATGTCATTAAATAACTGCTTATGATAGAGGTCAATTACTTTTTCACCCCTATCATAAGCTGGCCATTTCGTAAAACATTTTGTCACTTCCCAGTGTGGAATTTGAATACCTGATACTGGAAAAACGTTGCTGTAAGGATTTGCCCGAATGTATTGTCCTGAAACTTCATTTACTTTTATGAGACTGGCCATTCTCCCTACACTTTGGATTAAAACATTTTTTGGGAGATGGCTTTTTTGGCGGATTTGTTTAGGACTTTTTCGTAAGATTTTGAAAGATGCATGCATGCCATGGTACGTACCATGGTATACCACTACTACGTGTACACGTACACGTCTACGTACTGTACAATGCATTTCGTGGATGTACTAAATATGGCACGTAGCACGATTCATGAACAACGTTTACTTATAGTACTTAATTATTTTGCTGAAACATTAAATAGAAAATTAACATTTTGGGCGTGGCCTACAGTGGGTTGATCTGTGGAGCGCGTTCATACTTTTGGCGCACTACTCAACCGCCTTTAATTTAGCGTGCGCAAATGGCCGACACGACGAGGTCATAAGAAAAATGTCGACGTCCGCCGGGAACCGCGCCAGAGCGTTCTCGTACACGTGCATCTCCTCGAGGCGCGCGCAGTCGCCGAGGCAGTCCGGCAGCGCCCGTATATGGTTGCGGCCGACGCTGAGAACGCGCAGGCACGGCAGCCGACCGAGCGTATACAGGCCTAGCAAGCAGGCCGCGCAGGTAGCTGCCGTAGGCGTGGATCTCCTCCAGGTGCGCGCAACGCAGGAGCGCGACCGGGAGCACCGTGAGGCGCCCGTTGCCCGCGTGCAGGACAACAAGGGATGGGATCCTCACCCACTCCAACCCACCCTATCAGCCACAACTCTCATCTCACTACTCAAAATCCTGCAGCAATTCGCGCGACTTTTTCCTAGCCACCTTCCACTCCACCTCCCGGCTTTTTTACGCGATTTCATTCTCACTACCACCGCCTGCGCGTACGGGAAGCCCAAACAAGCTCTAACGTTTTTTATTTCTTACGATTGGTGATGGTTGTCCTTTGTGATAGTTGTTCTTGGATGCATCGCTTTTCTCTGAGGAAGAAGCCATCGGCTGCTTGTACAGCACCAGCGGAGCGGTACCAAGTTTAGTATTTCGACTGAATAATGGTATGCGCTCAGCCGATCGCTTGGGCCAGCCCGTTGGGCTGTTTTTAAGCCGCACAGAAATCCTAAAGGAAGGTTGATGCGTTCGACGCGCATTTATTTGTGCACATTTTTTCATTCAACTATCTAACCTATATATCTTCTGTGTAGCTTTCTTCTTGGGACGCAGCGGAGGGAAATTAGGAAGAGGAGCGCTTGCAGCGGCTTCCGAGGGAGGGGCGGTGGGTGCATCGGGGGGAAGGAGGGCGGCGGAGCGGGGTCGAATTTGGGCTTGCGCGGAAGAGGGGGTGGAGAGGAAGATGCGCGCGGCGAGACTTCGGGTGAGGAAGGGACGGGGGAGAATAAAGACGTACTGCGCCCTCCTGCTCAGACTATCTTAGTGTATTATACTTTATTTCCCAGTTTTATTCAGGTTGTGTAAAAAACACTTTTGCATTTGATTACCATTTGATGGTCAGTTCTGGATAGAATTCCAGTTGCAGTCTGGCAATTTCAGTGGACATAATAGACACTGATGACAGTGAAGGAATTAGTTCATAATGTATTATCCACTACTATTGTGACTACATTCGGTCGCTTATTCAACGATCAAACCTAGTTCACAATATCACCCACAACCTCGCTTTTCGCATTTTCACTATTCAGTGTACAAAATTTCACTAGGTTTGTCCACTAGTAGTGCACGTATTTAGAGACAACTTTTGTACACTACATTTTTACTAAATCTGTGAAGTTTTGGCAGTGAATAGTGACCAAGCGAAACTTGTCACTAAATTGAGAAATCTCCGTTCCGGCGTGCTAAGCTCTCAATATTTTCTTTAAAAATATGCAAGCTTGTGCACCTTGTTGATCGACGTATCTGTAGTAGTTATTTGCCGAGATATTTCCATTGAAACTGCAGTTCAGAGCTTTGTTGCCGAGAAAATACTGATACGGGCAGTTAGCTGCTTATAACAGTAGTGTTCTCGAGAACAGGTTCTTGATCAAAGCCTTTGCAGTTTCGTTGAGAAATTACTCATATTTTTAGATAGCTGCTAATATTAGCAGATATCTGCTAATATCAGTACATATTAAAGCGTAGCTCATATAGGATCCTAGCCCTGAAAACCTGAACTTAAAATATTCGCCGTCGTCGTACGTTAGTTGGTACGTGCTTGTTAACTATTTTGCATGAGAAACTGGAAAAAAACAGTTATGCCATTTAAGTTTGCTGGGTACTTAAATGACAAGATTTCGCAACGTTTTGATATTTTTGAAGATAGTAAAGCCTCCTGGACACCCAGTCACACACATTTACTCGAGACCCATATCAGGCAGTAACACGGGAGCGGAGATCGCGAAGATCAGGGGAGATTTTTTTCACCCACCGTGGGGAGACGTGACGTGCCGTCTTGCGCTATATCGCAGGGAAGCTAAAAACACGGGTTCTAACGAAGTGCGAGAAGGAAGAGTCGAAATAGAATTTTAAAAGTGGAAATATTGAAGGTTTGGTTTCGAATCTCGATGCTAGAGTGTTATGGAGACGACAACAATTTCGTTGTAAAATGCGGTGTCGAAGAATGCCCCAGCAGCAGTGCGTTATTTAGTATTAGCAGATCCAGAATATTAATCAGCCCAAAATAATGTTTCTTGAATGACATTTTTTTTCCATTCCCGTACCTTCGTTTTTAGGCCAGAAAAGATGATTGGGATTTGGAAGATCCAGTTTGAAACAACTCAAATGTTTATTTCTAGAAGCTTAAATTAAAACTTTCTCGTACTTAAGTACTGTGTAAATGTCTATTGTAACTACCGACTCCCTTAAGCCTTGTGACGCAAAAGCTTTGCTAAAAGCTCATAATCGAATCTCTCGGGCCCGGGTGGGTGGGAGCGTCAAGAGCCTTGGCTCTCATCTACTGTAAGTGCGGCCTTGGTGCAAGGTATAAATACATATCGTGGTGCGGCTTAACCGTCACCTATGAATTCCAACATTCGGCGTAAAACGGAATTCCATAATATTATTATCTTTCCGTTCATGTAGATCGCGTCAATAAATTTGTTTCTGCACAACTTTTACGTGTGAACAACACTAAAAAAATAACATAATCAGTCTATCCATTTGTTTTATAGAAACTGTAAATCTGAACATGTAACTACGCCTGCACAACTGTCAGTAGTACAGTTTTGGCATTGAATTCTTTGCCATAAATTCACGTCTGCACGTTTTGCAAGACTTTGCACATATGTTTTGTCACAGATGTTGTTTCATCTATCTCCCTATATAGGTATACTATAGTATACTACGCCCGGACACCGGTAAGTGTACATTTTTACTGTACTTGCTGTTGTCTCTCGTTAACATGCACGTATCTTGCACAGGAGAATACACATCAGTGCAAGCGGTAAATATAAAACTTTCGAGCTGTTACATAATGTACCTATAATCTCCCATAACATAATCAGTCCATCCATCTGTTCCGCATGAACTGTAAATCTGAACTTGCTGATACGCCTTGACAACTGTCAGTAATACAGTTTTACTGTACTTGACGTAGTCACTCCTTTACTATGAGCTTAGTTGCACAGATGAACGAACTGCAGTGCTGGCGAGTAATATGAACCTGTTAAGCTGTTACACAGTAAACCAGTTTTCTTTCATAACAAAATAAATCCATCCACTTCTTCGACAAAAACTGTAAACGTTACAGTCGCACTCACACTGTAACTCGTAATATATTACAAACGCAGCAACTTTACCGGGTGCATCAGTTTGCATCAATTTTTTTTACTAATCAAAGATGACTGTCAGAGGAGCACAGGATCGCCAAACAACAGTTTATAGAACATATGTTGCTGTTATAATGAGAAATATACGCCAGGCGGCCACTCCATGAAAATACTGCCACAGACTGTTTGCCGTTCTGCCTGTACGCGCACATTTTGGTATCTGCTTTCATCAACACCGCGGTGTTGATGAAAGCAGATACAAAAATGTTCTGCCTTAGACAGAATCTGGGAATGAAAACTCTAGCATTTGGAGCGAGACTTCATTCAATGCAATTATGATTGCTACTTTATTGCTGCTAATTTTGAACCAAAGGCATACCTTCTTCGATTGCTACACAATGCAACGTGCAGAAAAACCATACTGGGTGCTGTGCCAAAAAATGTACATGTTCTTGTCCTACAAAACATACCGCGAGCAAACTGAAGCAAATTTTCAGCCAACGGAAAAGAATAAAATTACTAGCACGCAGAAAAGTGCAAGATATACATAAAAGTACACGCAGCACTTTAACATTAAAAACGAAGAAGGAAAACAAGAAAGGCCAATAAACAGATCTCGCGTGAATTAATCAATCGTCATCCAACTCCATCAATTTCTTCAGACGCTGCATCCGCTTCGCTTTGTCGTCGCTCAGAGGCCTGGAAACAGTATCCACAGACGATCCTACCACTTCCTCCTCGAACCAGTCCTTAAAAATGTGCGCCATCATGACAGATAAATCCATGTAAAAGAGAAGCTTAGCTGCCTTGGCAACGCTCTCGTGACTAAATACACCAAACACGTCACCGTCGACGTCGTCAGGAGTTCCGGAAGTAGCTCTCAAGCACATCCGCAAAACTTCATCGACACAGCCCTTGTAAAATTTGAATGCCTGCTCGAAGCTGACTCCACTTCCGTCCACAGTCAAGATAGAGAACAATTTATTGATTGCCCAACCTTCAAGGTTACCGAAGTTCGGTGTCTTTCCGAAGTTTGCGAAACTGGAACGGCGAAATGGCAAGATGTAGACAATTTGTGGCGGCTAGACCGCAGATGTTGATAGAAGCCTTGCCGGTCTAAGAAAAAGAAGTGAAAAAGTAAGCCTGGTTAGCGAATGCGAATCTTAACGAAAGATGAAAAGAAATGAGCGCAGGAAGAAAGCACTGCAAACGTACCTTTGTTTGTCCAGGATCGGCCTGAATCTTCTTGACAAGCACCTTCGCAGTCACGATCAAACGGAAAGATGAGTGGAAGCGGAAAGCAGCAGCGAGCAACTCATCCAAATCAGTCGGCATCTTATCCGGTCTTTCTTTGCTTATTTCAAATGTCAAAGGCTGAGGGCCTTCCGCACACGACGTGAGAAAAGTGCATAAGAACTGAAAGCCGTTCACCACGCGACGCTTGTTTTCCTTGTAGAAACTTTTGGTCGTCAATACACACGCCTTGAGAGGGGTTGTGAGCGGATCTTCTATCCTCCAGTCGCAGCTTGCATTGAACATGGAATCTTACTTGAAACCTGCAGGAAGACCGTCGCCCATGACGGACAAGTACACCACCTTTGCGTACGTACGGATGAGTACATCGTGCAATTTCTTCTGCGCAGAAAAGCTGCAGATGGGACCACCTTTGTCAAACGGGTAGTTCATGATCTGTGCAGAAGGCACGAGAAAAACACCGGACAAGAGATGCAAAGGGACACCCTCCATCGCTTTGATAGCATCCTGAAGTGCCACTTGAGCGACAATCTGCAAATTTGACGGCTGCAGCTTCAGTACAGGCTTCATCTCCTCCACCACCTCAGTGGGCAAAGGTTTCTTCCCCTCTTTGTCGAAAAGTTCTTTCCGAGCCTTTTCAGCGAATTCCTTGACGATCCTTGAAACCTCCGGGTCTGTGATATTGCTTGTCTCAGCACTTGAAGAGACGCAATTCTGCTGGTTCGACAAGAATGCATTGAAATCGTTCACCTTCGTCTCCAAGATATCGATGCGCTTGAGTATATGGCTGGAAACCTTCGCAGCTTCAGACTTCTGTTCTTGCAGTCCACGTTTCGAGACGTTTGCGATGCACGTAAGAACCCTGATCTCTAGCCTCCTGTACTTCTTCGACGTCCGACGTCACGAGTCGTGGAGAGATCCTCGGACTCATCGGCACTCGAAATTACCGCCTCGCTTGCCTTTCCAATTGAACAGTTCTCAGAGAATATCCGCCACGACGATGAATAGAGAAAATTAACATATTAATGTTAGGAGGAGTTGGAAGCTATTGACGACGTAAAGTTGGCAGAGAGCTCAGAGAATTAATCTGCACTTACTCACAATGCTCGACAAAAACAGAGCACGGGCCGGGAAAGACGAACTTAGCTTTTGAGAATTCAAGTTCAATCGTTTGGAAAGAATCTCAGGAGACGGCCATCAGCACGAATGTGCACAAATTTTGTCCTCATCGTAGCTAACGCAGAAAAAATAGTCTCAGCGACAGATGTCCTAGCATTTGGCGCACGTTTTTTACGCAGGCATTGTAGATCTCAGTTAAAACTTCCAATCTCGGCGATCTTTTGAAAGATTGCCCTTCCGCTATAACTTGTGGTGATCCAATCTATATTTGAGTAAAGGTGCGACGTTAACCGAATCTACCGAGAGATATAGAGGAAGAGAGAGGGAATTTTATACTTTTTGGGGGAAGAGAGGCCGAGAGAGATAGGATTTTTCACCTTTTTTGTTTTTAAAAAAAAACGAAAAACTAAAAAAACATTTTTTTACATTTTTTGTTTTTAAAAAAACAAGAAAGGTAAAAAAGAGAGATCTCTGTCTCTCTCTCTTCGTAGAGTCGGTTAACTTCACACCTTTACTCAAATATAGATTAGATTTAAAAAGAACTGAAGCATCATAAATTGAAATCTACAACATGGCGTGCAGTACTCGTCATTATTAGTGACGTACTCGAGTACTCGGTGACACCTTGAAAGTACAGTGTCTGACGAAGCATGGACCTGGAACTCAGTTTTTTTAATCGAAAAGGCGAAGATTTGTCTGCCTCACACTATGAAAAAGAACGGAAATCTTTTTGTCTCAAAAACTCAGCGTCTGAAGAGAAAGCGATTGAAAATTAAAATAGAATTCGCAGTACAATACGGCATGCGAGTGCTAGCCGCATCCCCACACCCGTCCATTCCGCAAACAAAAGCTGCTAGCTACTCTCCGGAAATGGACGTCGCCACGATTCGGGCTCGTGTGCCTTTCCCTACTTCTTCTCGCCGTCCTGCCGACTTCTTGCTTTACAGCATTTCGTCATGGGTAGAGATGGACATGGAAGGAAACCGTATGGACCCAGTAATGCTTCCAGGACGAGCACAGACTGAGTATGTCATTGTCGAATTCGACGTCGACAGAGGTTCGGACGCCTGCCTCTACCTCCAGGCCGAATGCGATCACGATGGCGTCTACATCGTCCAGAGTTTTGACGACCAGGAGTTCCTGTCATTCATCACTGTCAGCGGAACAACATGGAAGGACAGAGACAACGCCATGCCACAAGATCCCACTGCTCCTACTGCCCTTCAAACTACTGATTCTGGCCTTCTGTCTCCTTGCTACTCGCTGGTCAGAATCAAGCAAGTGTTGCGAGGCAAAGACTTGCCGTCGCATTTGCTCACGCCGTGGTGGTCAAAGGCATTATTCTCGGTAGCGCTATGCGGCAGCCTCGTGAGAAAACCATTAGAGGAAAAGGCGGGATGGCTGATGAAGGAAAAGGTACGGGATGGTCTTTACCAATATCGTCGACGTGGCGCACACATCTTTCGTCGTCTCTGCTCGTCGATGTTCAAAGTGTTGCTGCAGGAAACGAAAAAGTCGCCATTTACCAAGACGCCCTAGAATCCTTTTCTCATTCATTGGGATCCTCACTACTCATGGTCTCGCAAGACAAGTGCCGAGGTAATACTTCTTTTGACCTAGCGCAATGTCTACGTCTACGCCATGGATCAGGCACAAGAAACCAGGGATATACCTACACCACTAAGGGAAATCTAGCGGGAAAGAAATATGCGGCTGGTCGAGATGTTGGAAAAGTGCTCGTGACGCAAGGACGCGCAGCAGAATTTGAGAATCCGCCTGGAGTGCCGGGTGTTGTTGTCATTCTCTCAGCAGTTCCTATTTTCGATGATGGCGAAACTGCGATGATGGAAGTTAAGGGCGTCGTCTGAAAAGACTGTGTTAGGAATCGTGGCGGGCAAAAACTGTCTTGCCACCCCGCGCGCTGACCAAAAGCACCGTCACAACTCTTGATGGCGGATTTCAAATACGCGCACATGATCTTTTCAAGAATTGCGCTGAACCTTCCGTAGGAATTAAAGAAGTACCGACCTTCAGGAACATGAGCCGTGACAAAATCAAGTGCATTTACCTCCAGGCCCATGCCACTCCTTTTGAGAATGACTCCGATTTGAAGCCGTACCTGTCTGCCAAAGAATCTTTTCTTGTAGCCGCAGTTTGGAGGGCTTCAAATGCGGGCATGCGATATTTGCCAATCGACACAATTGAGACAGGCGCATGTAACTACTTACCGGGAAACTACATAATATCTTTCGCTCAAACTATGGTCACTGTACAGATTGAGACATTTAAGCAAGAAATCACAGCGTCTGAATCTTATATTTGAACTGCAAACCGGTCGTGGAGGTCATCGCTCAGAAATCGATGAAAGCGCTTACTCCTTACTAGCACCTGTGAAGTTTTAGACCCAACTATACCAACCGCTATAAATCGTTTTCAAATGAAGCATACACGCGTGCACACCATGGTGTCATAATATGCACAGCTCAGTGGTAGTCATCATGACAAGGAAGCAGTTAAACCACTGCACTCGATATTTTTTATAGCAGTGCAATAAGCGGCAATGATCAAGTCGCAGCGACGTCACGTCTGCAAAAGCTGACCTCGAGATACCTTTCCAGAAAGTCTAGAAGTGCAAACCTCCTCCATTTTCTGGATTTTATTTTCTAGAGGTGGGGCGGATTTTAATTTTGCAAGCAGAATTTTACTCTTTTTCTGGTAAGCCTTGGAAATTGAAATTTCCGCAGAGATTTCTGCAACTTTATTCTTGATTTTTCTCAAGAAATACTTGGCAGTATTTTCGGGTTAAAATGTCTTTTCATTTGAACTGCTTGCGTCCAGAATTGAAAAAAAAATCAAGCCCCTCATACAGTAATCATAGTATTTTATATTTCTCATACAGTTATTGGCGTATAAGGCATGAAATGTCGTGTAAGTTCTAAGCTGTACTGCCTACTGGTACCCGGTAGGTAGTGTTATGACTATTTAAGTTGTCATTCGTGCTGACCACGGTCAGCAAGACTGTCGACTTATAAAGTCATCACACTGACAGTCTGTATTTTCTGGAAAGAAGCTAATTGAGACAGTTTTGCATATCGGCCTTCAAGGCAAAAAAGAAACGTTTTCCTCTTTTTTTTAAAAGAATATTTTAAAAACTCCTGTTGAAGTCAGTATTAGGTCAGTGTGAAAAAACGCTTGCAGCTGGCTCTTCGAAGAGTTTACTGAGTGAAACTGGCTCACGAACAATAGGCATACTTAAAAATCGTTTGACATTATGTCATTGTGACATCAATTCCCAATATGCTTCCCAACGCCTGTTATGATTTTAATGCTTGTGCATGCCCATTGCTCGCGCGAGCGATGGGCATACACAAGCATTAAAATCATAACATTGTGGCGCCACAAATTTGAGGGCGCAAATGTAATATACAAATTTGTATTTATACACTATTGTTTTTGATGATTGAGCTCAAACTGTGCGAGCAGCCATGACTTCGATAGTTTGCACCCAGGTTTTTCTCTTCAAAGCGACTACTAGTCGCTTTGAAGAGAAGAACCTGGGTAC
>JAULCF011556761.1:0-13037 GCA_032361265.1 Devaleraea mollis
AGGTTTCTATCGTTATTTAGTAGTGCAGTGATAATTATTACGTAAATTTGTCACGCGACGTCGAATCGGTAATGCAGACGCCGCTTCCTTATAAAAAAGATGTAAAGTAGCCATAATTTGGCGTCGGTTTACTTGTAACGAAGCGTGCGTTTACGTGAACAGTAAGGCCGTCTTTGCATGCAAGTGTGTGTCTAATTACGACATCATCTGGTAAAGGAAAACTTGCAATTAAGGAGGTAATTACGTAAAAAACACCGCAATATTACAAGTAACTAAAGGTGCAGCAATGGCATGCTTGAACCACGCTGATCATGTTTTCCTGTGGTGCAGTGTGTTTGTTATTGATAGTTGGCAGAAGTGCTTTCTTGCATAAAATTAACGCAATCATTGCATCTCGTGCCAAGACGTGGTCTAGTCCATACGTTTCACTTTTGGCTGTGTACATATCTAGTCTCACCATCATATGAAAAGAGTTTACAGTGAGTGTGATGTAATGCGGCGGTATTATACGCTATGTGTAATGTGTGGTGGAGAGCGTACAGTATATTTTATGGTACTCGGACTGTACAGGATATAGTCATTTACACAGTTATGACTACCGTGCGTTGCCTGTATTTATCTTTGGAGAAGCACGGATCTTCGCCACGTACAGTAGTGTTTGTGACTGCTTCGAAACACTAACAGTTGAGTGAGGTGGTTCTGTACAGCAGTGTACGCAAATTACATGTAGCGTGCGATGCGTTTGTAGTATGGAGTACAGTACGTCGAATGCCTACATTTAAGTACATCGTTGTGACGACATTATAGTACATCGTTGTGACGACATTATAGTACATTGCGGACTAAGTTTTAGTAGGCTTAGCCTTGCTATCCTGGATAGTAAATTTATATACTATAATATAGTACACAACTGACTATATTTATAGTATATCGGCTTACTATAAAAATAGCAAGCTAAACGGCTCTGTGCTGTAAGTTATTTCCGTCTTGTGAACTGAAATACTAAGCTCAATCATAGATAGTCTACTAATATGGTTAGACGATTGACTGCTCCACGGCAAGTCGTGGGTCGAACACATCGACTTGTTGGAAAAATTCCTAGCTCTCTGCAAAGAAAATGGTTTTACACTAAGCCCAGAGAAATGTAACCTCATAGCTAAAAAAGCTAAGTGGTGCGGTCGAAAAATCACCGATCAAGGTGTGACCCTAGACCCTCGTCGTATAGACGGCCTGCTTGACATGCAGCGCCCTGAAAACGAGGGTGATTTGCAACAATTTCTTTGCGCAATCAACTGGATGCGCTCGGGCTTGCCTGGATATGCAGAGGTCGTCGGTCCTTTACAAAACCTCCTCAGGGATCTAATCGCCAAACATGGCACCAA
Source organism: Devaleraea mollis (assembly GCA_032361265.1). NCBI lineage: Eukaryota > Rhodophyta > Florideophyceae > Palmariales > Palmariaceae > Devaleraea > Devaleraea mollis. The sequence continues at coordinate 1,383 of JAULCF011556761.1, forward strand.
AAAAGCACAACTATCAAAAGTAACCCTAGATACAAACCTATGGACAGTGGCACTGCAAAAACAGTTTGAAAATATCAAAACACTGATCGCCACGCGCGTGGAGCTCACTCATTTGGATCCCACCCAGCGTCTGTGCTTACACACAGACGCCTCAGATCATTTCCACGCGGCGGTGCTATCACAATGCCCGCCCGGTGATCTGGAAAAGCCCCAAAGCGAGCAGCGTCACGCACCACTCGCCTTCGTAAGCGGCACCTTCAAAGACGCCATGTTCCGATGGTCCGTCTTTGAAAAGGAGGCTTTTGCTATAGTCCATGCTATGTCACGCTTGGACTACCTAACCTCGTGTAGCCACACAAATATCTACACCGACCATAGAAATCATATATTTATTTTTGATCCACTACGTCAACAGCCCAGCATGCCGGCCAATCTCGTCTCAAAAATACAGAGATGGGCACTCATACTGTCATAGTTTGAGTACACTGTCAGTCATGTCCCGGGTGAATTTAATTATTTCCCGGATCTCATGACACGGTGGGGCGCTCAATGGCCTAAAAACAGGCGGGTCTACATCTCCACACCGTCCCTTGCGAAAAATGACTTGGAAGTTTCCACATTTTTACAGCAAGTGATAGACGAGCAGGCCAAAATGCCAGCAGGTGAACGGAAACACTTATGTGAAAACACAAGCGGTGATTACAAGTGTCTAAAGAAAGATGACAAAATATATATACCAAAATCAGGAACTTTACTCAAACTATCAATCCTAGTCGAGGCCCACTGTGGCCCGGCGGGCCATCGCTGGCAAAAAGTAACCGGCGATTATGTCAAAAAACACTTCAAGTGGACTGGCTTAACGGACGATCTAAAAACTTTCTGCGCTAAATGCCTGTACTGCGCTTCCACAAAAGGTTCTATCCGCATTCCACGCGTATTTAGTCATGCTATGCATGCTACCTCGCCGAACGAAATAATCTACTTCGATTTTCTATACATGAATCAATTCGGCGAGGGCGGATTTAAATATATCCTAATAATCAAAGACGATTTTAGCAATTATGTTTGGCTGATCGCAACAAAAAGTTGCGACACTGATCCAGTCGTGAAAGCCCTCACTGACTGGATGGCCGCCTTTGGCGTGGCAAAATTATGGATCTCAGATCAGGGCTCTCACTTCAAAAACGAAGTTATGCAGAAACTAGCGCTAGCCCTGCACACCAAACATTACTTCACTTCAGCATATCATGCCCAATCTAACGGCACGGTTGAAGTCGTGTGCCGCGAAGTCATACGCGGATCTAGAGCATTGCTATCCGAATACAAACTTGGAGAGTCGTCTTGGCCGCGCCTCATCAAGCAAGTGCAAATGGTGATCAACCAATCACCATCACCAAAATTAGGGAACAATTTGTCTCCCCTCCAGGCATTCACACAGCAAATGCCTGAAGACCCTCTAACTTACATACTGGATACACCGGAGAAGGTACAAACCGTCAAGACTTTGAATATGGTTAAGGCTCGCAAACTCATGGAATACAAGAAAATTGCAAACTCCGTTGCTGAAATGCATAAAGATATAGTCAGAAGCTCCGAAAAGAAAAGAGCTTCCGAACTTCGCCACCACAACGAAATGACAAACATTCAACCAGTGAATTTCCACGTGGGCGACTTCGTACTTATTGGATGTGCCCAACCAGCAAAAGTGAGCAAACTGACCGTCACCTGGTCGGGCCCGGCCAGAGTGACTGGCTTCAAAACCCCTCTGGTCGCTCTAACGGAAAATCTAATCGATGAAAAAATCCGGGAGGTCCATGTATAGCGGCTAAAGTTTTACGACAACGCCTTTCTAAACGTGGATGAAGAGTTAAAGGACTATTTGAAGTATCAGAATGCCTCTTTGTATCTCGTGGACGAGTTCAAAGCAGTCCGGAAAACGCGACGCGCCTTCGAGGTGTTAGTGTCTTGGGTAGGTTTCCCTGGAGAGGACACCTGGGAACCCACAGGAAACCTTAGCCAGGATGTGCCTATCCGTTTGAGAGAATTTTTAAATTCCACCTCGCGTGAGGATTCCGTGTCGAAAGATGCTTTGGCAGTGCTCCCACAAATCTGAACGCTTCGCGAACACCATGCCTAACCATAGTGTGTTACAAAAAGCGCACTCTCAGAAAGAGAAACCCATAGCTAAAATGCTAAGCGACACGGCGCTATCTTGAAGCTCTGAGCAAAAGGTTGGTACCTATTCTAACCAATAGAAACGTCATAGGTAAGAACCTCGGTTATCAACAAAGATTCATGATAACCATCTAGGACCCTCCGAAGTGAATCCAGCCGAGGTCGCTTTCCACTGCCCCCTTACTAAGGTACACAGAAAGGCTGCCACTGAAATTCAGAGTGCCCAAAAAGGGCTTGTATTTATACAACTACAGCCACAAGCTAGAATTACAGCCACAAGCTAGAATGGATTGATCCGCAATTCCGGACCACCAGGTTATTCGGCCAGCAGAAAGCTTTCTCTAAGTCTTTTAGCCCTGCCAGTAATTCTTAAAAGGGACTCTGAGTCGCAGAGCGATCAGAGATCCTGAGGTGTACCAGCCTAACCAAACTCCCCAGTAGAAATCTACAGCGAGGGCATATACACAAACTATGAACACACCCCTGAGTGCTGAGTCTCAGGTCTGACAAACCAAAACACAGCCTAGGAACACCAAACACGTTCTCTGGCAAAACGAGTCTTTCCCACCATATCGCCGACTCAAGTAGCGTTTCACTATACTCCCCGTAGGCTGGAGGCACTGATGGGTACGGACACGTGATACCACTTCTTTATATGGCGTGGGCGTGATGACAGCCGTACCAACACGCGCTTGCAAACATTACTACACACATGGAGTACAGCAAGTCTTATCACACCGGCACAAAGCCCCCACTGTAAGTACAGACGTTCGTGATCTGTCCACGGCGCTTTTCATGATGATACGCTGTCTTACTTGGCCCCTTTTATGAATAGGATTCAGGCGACTTTATTATACGGACCCATACACCGCCGCATTAACGGCGCTTCCCAGTCATCGGTCGTATTCTGCCGCACCTATAATAAACTCCGAGGTGGTCATACCACCTCGGCCCCGGAGCAAGCAAAACTCTTAGCAATCTTTCGCTCCGGCTGCCGATTCACTCTCGCTCTCTGTCACCCTTCACCTCCTTTACTTTCATCTCGTGTTTGCCCGAGCCTCAGCACACTCTTTTAGTACTCTTGGCCTGGAAGAAAGAGCAGTGTATCGTTGCGCAGTGTTATTCACTCTTATATTTCTTCCAGGTTCTACATTCTACATTTTATCTATCTCTTATATACTACATTTTATGCCTAGTGCATCCTTGGCTCATTCATTCTTGCATTTTAGTGATAAAAATCATTATATATTAATGCTCCGCTGGCCAGCATCCAAAGATGTCTCTCATCTTTGGATTCCCTGTTTTTAGCCTCTTATTCTCATTAAGCAAAGTCATTGCTTTGCTGGGCAGCAGATCAACGCTGGCCCCTTGTGCGTTATCATCCATTAAGCCTATTTGCTTATCTAGCCAGAACTCTTGCGCTGTTATCGTATCAAAAATCACTTTTACCTTTTTAGACACTTGGAATTCTATACATGAATTAAAAACTGTTTGCACTCTAATCACTTCCTTGTAATAATGCCATCACGTACTGGCAAGTAAAGACTCTTTTAAGAGGCTTAATTTAAAAACCTATTTTCGTTGCAAAGAAAATAGCCATCTCTGCTCAGAGCTATTGTTCCTATTTTCGTTGCAATGAAAATAGCCATCTCTGCTCAGAGCTATTGTTCAGCTTTGGCAATGTTTTTCATATCAATTTCAGATCAAAGATGAAAAATATGAAAATCGCATTTTTTGAAACAAGTTAAGGCGCTGCGCGTGTACCCTTCTTGAGAAGACAGCTACCAGCGCTTCTGGCGCTAAAAGAGTTTTAGCTTTCAATGAAAGTATACTGTTGGCTATAAGCCCCAAAACATGTCTAGCGCGTGCCAAGGCTTCGCAGGATGATCTTTGGAATTCCTTGCTTGGATATGGAAAGCACCAGCGACATTTTATTAGAGATGCAGCCATATTTGCGTTTTGCAATGCCCTTTGTGAAAACTTTAGAGAAGGGTAACGTCAGCTTACTTCATCCTGATGCATTTAATGTATTCCATGCTACAGTGCAGACTTGTATTAAAAATCTGCCTTCGCTATAAGTTTGAACCATACAAAGCCTTACGGCTTAAGGATTTATATGGTTTAAACTTACAGCGAAGGCAGATTGCTAAGACAAGGCTGCACTGTAGCATAGAATACACTAAATTCCAAGAGGATGGCACGATTGAATTCAATCGTGCTTTCCTCCTGGCTTTAGAAAACAGAAACTGCTTAGCAATTCATTTCTAAAACATAATGCAGTTCTAAAAGTCCCTCATCGTTTATCTACAGTCTTGGTTGTGTAAAATATTTGTGAGATTGATTAAAATCTAAGCCACCTCGTGATTTATTCGTGTAAATGGCACTTGATCTGGAATATGATGTGCTGTGGGCAAGAACTTGTGGGTAAAAAATATATCTCTCTTGCTAACCCGCAAGCATATCATATCCTGTTAACAGCGACGACCGATCTAAAACCACTAGCTTAACATGTTTTGTAAAAATACGAGGTCGGGTCCAGGCTTCCGTTCGGTCGGTTTCTGGTCGTATTTGGTTACATGAAAATATTTTTTCCTGTCCAGATACCGACCAATGTTTGGGGTTCTGCTATGAGTACCGACCGGTACCCGACCAAAGGCTCAGTGGTGAAACCGGTTACCGACCAGCGCAACGCCCAGTTAAAAGCATGTATCCAAGTACCGACCGTTATTTACTTTTTGTATCCAATGACCGACCACTCACTTTTCTCGAACAACCGTTGGATCTCCACGGTCACAACTGCGAAAACCGAAAACTGACCACGCTTTTCTTTCAAATAACCGCTGAGTATCCACAGTCGCGAATCCGGGAACCAAAGACCAACCACGCATTTGCATTTTTTGTTCCAATGCTCCTTACACTCAGCATTGCTCATAGTTGGCCCAGATCGAACGAAAAGGACGCTTTCCTGCTGGCATCATGAAGACGTTTTCTTGCTGCATCATACAGTAAGCTCGTGTGATAATCTGTGTTTTCGTGAGGGCTTCGCATGCTCGTCCAATCAGATGCATTTTTGCAAAACAGCATGCTGTGGTTTTGTGTAACCAGTGTGAGAAAATCTGTTTGTGATGAGAAAAAAAGTGCGCAATCGAAGCTAAGTATGACATAGTACAGTATGAGAGACTAAATGTTTTGACGGGGATCTTTGAGCCCATCGCGATACTGTATCGTACTACATAGTAGAAAAGTACCGTACATAATATTCTACTATGTACTACTGTATCGCGATGGGACTGCAACGAGTCGGCTCGGGACTACATTTCGTGAGTGTCACGTTTCGAAATTTCGGGAAGAACGAGGAAGAGACAAAGTTTGGCCTGGCCCTTTTCGTATGCAAAATTTGATGGTGACAAAAGGGCCTCTTTTGTAATAATAAGCCGTAACGTTTGAACAGGAGCGTTGCTGATACAGTAATGTACTGTACCGTATAGCTAGCCGTTTTGATGAATAGCTGTGTTTACGACCTTTGAGCTAGCTCAAAGATCTTTACACACCTACAAGCGTTAAGAAAGGACCCTAGCTTATATATCGTGTACGCAATTAAGCTTCAAGATGGCAAAAAGTAAAAAGTACTAAAACGACTTGGACGCTAACTGTCTTAGCTAGCTAGGGCTATCCTAAGCCTAAATTCAACGTTTATCACGTGCGTAAACGACAATTGTTCTCGACGAAGTCGATCAGCGGTGGCTGCGTCTTCACTTCTGCAAGAAGCAATTTCCTTTCTTATTACGATCAACTGCTGTATAATGAATATCTTTGCGATGATCAACCCTGTACAGGGATCACGTGATAATGGCAGTCTTATAAACTGTTTTTGAGATACCAGCCCTAGCTAGGTCCGCTGAAGAGTTGCCTTACGCATCGTTTACATGAAGGTGTCATGATCTTTTTTCGCTATCCTACAGCTCGCGTGCTCGTTATCAATGAAGCAGGGAATGTGCGCATGTCAAGTCACTTCCTTGAAGTCGCTCAAACCTTGCCAAATAAGCGAACGAAAGCGCCGCTCAAGTGCATGAAACTTAAACTAACTTAGCAATTAGTTTTAGCAGATTATGAAAGCAGTCTAACACAAACTGGAATACGTTTACTAAATGACAGCATAATGTATACTTTATAGGTAACACATTACATGCTTCATGCTTTCCTTCTTAATTATTTTTGTTGGACTAAATCGCAACTACTGCCCATAGGTATACTCCGTAGAGGTTGGTTCAGCTTTAAAATCGAAACTTGTATACCAAAATGACTCCCACTAGCTTAAGCTAGTGGAAATCATTTTGGTATGCAAGTTTAGATTTTAAAGCTGACCTTTTTGATTCCAACCTAGTAGAGGTTGGTCCGGCTTTAAAAATCGAAACTTGTATACTGCAATGATTCTGATGTACAGGTAGCGTGATAGCACGCCCAGACAGTTTACAGTGATGTAAACGGAAGAATTCGGCTCACGAATGTTCCCCGTCATCGTCCAGCGTCATCACGCCAAACGGTCGAGATTTAGGCGATCGTACAGTATACTCATAGATAGTGCTCTGAGCACACTTCCGACCGCCACACAATAAATCTCAGGGGAGTACATTACGTTCTCCCCTTGGGCCTCAGGAGGAGATGAGCAACATCAGCTACGCCAACACTGGCTCTTCCTCCTGAGTGTGCCAACTCTCTCGCACTAGCTCTAGACTAACACACTCTCTCCCCCTTTTTGACGCTCGCCTCCTGTCTGTTCGGCCCGCATCAATTCGAATCTGTTAGCTACTGATATCAGCAGCGCGGAGCGGAAAGGTGCGCGAAACGTCTAGCAAAAGAGGAGAGACTTTTGTTACCCACCCTCTATCAAAGAGGAGCGACTTTGATACCCACCCTCTAGCAAAAGAGGAGCGACTCATCCTACCTATCTAACCTACCCTACTCGCTCGACAAGAGGAGTAGGAGAATGACGGACCCCAAGACCCTCGCGAAGAAGCGCGCCGCAACTGAGCCCGAGCCCGCCAGCCCGTCCGCGAGCGCGATTAAGAAAGCGCGCAAGCGTACCCCCGAGCAGCAGGCCGTCGCGGCCGATGCCCATCGCGAGAACGAGGCCCGCCGCGAGGAAAACATCAAGAAGTCCAGGAAGGAGCAGCTGACCGACGACCAGAGTGCAGCCCTCAAGGACCTCAAACAGAAGAAGAAGAAGAAGAGCGGAGGCCTTGACAAGGCCGCCGTCATCCAGCGTGCAGTAGACCAAGCTGCTGCCACAGCCACCAAGCAGAGTAATGAGGACCACCCGGCGACGCCGGCAACTGCGAGAGACCTGAAGCGAGACCTGGGAAGCGAAAGCGACGCGACGACGTCGAAGAAGCCGAGCGCTGCCGCAGAGCAGCGGGTTATTTACGAGGAGGCACTAGACGCGACCGAGAACTCCGCCAAGGAGGCACCAGACGCGGCCAAGAACCCCGGCAAGGAGGCACGCCCGACCCCAATCCCAGTGATTGACTCATCCCCCCCCCGCGCCTCTAACCGTGTTTCTTCAAGAACACGGCCGCAAATATTGCAAGCGCGGCGAAAAATAAGGCAATCACGAACGAGCTATCGTCGCACAGGAGCCGGCAAATACGACGCCGATCGTATGGCCAGAGAGAATGACCGAGAGATTGAGGAAGAAGAGCAGGAGAGAGAGGACGCGGCAGCCGAACGCGACGAAGAAGCGGCGAATGAAAGGCGCTTCGACGAGGCATGCGTCCAACTGACGAGTTTCGACCCGACTGGAAGTCACGACAAGCAGCGGCTAAAACTTTAATGGGGCCGCGATGGCAGGCTAACAATCGAGGCCTAAAAACTACTGACAGAGCAGGACCAGGAGCGGACGCGGAAGAGGAAAGCTGAAATCAAAGCAAAGCTTCAACAGCTTGAATTCCCCCGCGTCAAGTCCAGCCCATACCTTCCCCGCCGCCGCCACGGCAAACGTCACCCCTGCCACAGGGCATAGTACCCCCACCTACAGCAGCAGCCGTGCCTTCACAGGCACCCTCATCGCATGCCGATGGAGTCGCCAGTTGGCCAGACAAGCCGACTCTACAGTTTGCGGTGAAGCTGAAGAACACTAAGGAACAAGCAGCGTTTTCTTTATGGGCGACGACTGGCGAATGCGACCCCACCTTCGCGCACCTCCTGCCACGAAGTGGCGAAGGAGAAGCGCCGCCCGTCCCAACCGTTGTCATCAACGAGACGGCGCTACCTCCCGCCAGAAGCAGGTGCCGCTCCAGAAGGAGCTGTTGGTGAACACCACGATCGATGACGCACCGAAGACACCGGCACTGAATGACTGCGCCGACCCACTTTTGCCTGTGAAAAAGTACAAGGCCTACCACCGTGTGCAAACGCAGCGGTACCACGCCGGGCAACGACCGCCGCCACCTACTTTCAAAGCCACAATCCGCAGTTATTGGCTAGAAAGCTTCTTGCACAGCGGATGCTACAAAAAGGAAGACGGATCCAAATGGACGTACGAAGAGATCGAAGACGAGGACCTCTTCCGCATGTACGAGTCGCGCCGTAAGAAGGTCGACCCGAAACGGCCCTCTACTTTCCTCAGAGAAAGAAAGATTGCGTGGGCTACGCACACGACGTGCCGAAACGCAGCTGACAAGGTGATCACAGCCACCCACCTTGCGTTCCGCGACCGAGCCGAGTTTGCCGGGCAACTCACGAAGGCAGGCGGGAACGCCGACTTAATCGACTACCTAAGCAAAGAAGTAGTCTCAAATACTATGCTTAGAGAGCGTTTGCTGAAGGGAATCGCGGACGATCTCCCGATCAAGGAAAACTTGAAGAATGGAGCGACTACCTGCGAGAGGAAGCGACAGCAATGGACGGCAGTGGGAAAACTAACGAGACAGTTGACTGCGGCACGATGGTGCCACCACACTTCCACAGCTCGCTGTTCCCTACACCAGCACCAGCCCGCGGCCGCGGCACTCATGCCGGACATGAGCGCGGCCGAGGGAAAACCTACACTCCCGCACGGGGAGGACATCGTGGCGTTTCAACACCGCACGATGCTGGCCAGCGCGGTGGACGCGGCCGAGGAATGCCCGTACCAAGCTGGCAACAAGGCCACACAGCCCCTGCCCCAAGCACTGCACCTGGCCGCGGACGCGGATCAGGAACAGGACTCCGAGGCAGAGGAAACGCCAGAGGACGCGGCAGCGCGAATCGCACCGCCCGTGTCAGGCGCATTACGGAGACTGGCTCGAGGAGGAAGGTGCTATACAAGATCAGCGAATGACCCCGAGAAGCTGTTCTCGAGATGATCGGAGTCAACTCGGCCGACCCAACCACGCACTTGCAGTACCATCTGAATCAGGGCAACGACGCGCAGACGCCGCCCCTCTGTACATCGAAGGATACTTGCCCGGGCCAATGCCATTTTTTCGTCGACTGCCTTAGCATCGAGACCGATGAGCAGTACTATGGCGAGTGGGCCAACTGGACGTTCAACCAGGAACGCGCGCAGAAGGCGCAATGGGACAACCATTATGCGATGACACATGTAAATGCCCAGGGTGCCGGCCCTGCTTCTCTCTATACTATTTGCACAAATAGAAAAGAGACGTCAAAGTCCGATGCCCGTCTACGCGAGGGCACCGGTTTGACAAACGAACTGCAACGTTCGAACGACTTCAGCATTGAAGTCGGTGATCCAATGGATCTTGACACGCCTCGGGCACACGAATTTCCAGCGCGGATGGTGTCCCGAGTACCACACACAACCACCAAGGTTGACGCTGAACTTGCCAAAAAGCGAAAGACCTTTGTCACAAATGACAAAGGCATAGTTTTCTCCACGGGATTTCGCAGCAAAATCCCGAGACAAAAGAATGTCTATCCAAAGACGGAGGATGCAAGCCAGACTTCATCCGAGCAACAAATTCACGGCACAAACTTGACTTGTATCCTCGATACAGGCTCAGAAGTGAATCTGCTTGGCCTCAAACACCTCAAAGAGTTTGAAAAGGCACACATCCCTTACGCAGTTAAGGAGGCCGAAACACCTTTATCAATGAAAGGCGCTTTCGGCTCGTCGTCAGCGACGGCCAAAGAGATAGTCACACTATCGACTTTGAGGCTGACTACATCGGAAGGGCCGGTCGAGTTCAAAAACCCCCAGCTGTATCTCCACGAGAAAGCTGACGAAATGATACTCGGCCTCCCATTCACAGATGGTGTCGGTTTTAACATTAGTACGCATCTCGCAAAAAACCGAGATGCACTGAATGGCTTTGATTTCGATCAGCGTGATGAAATAAAAACGGCACACTTCGATCAGCAAGATGAATTTGCCCATGCACAGAAAGTACGGAGGATTCACTCTGCGACTTGGGCCGGCGATTACGTCCCAATCCAGATGGATCCTCGTGCACCCCTCGACGACGCGGACCCACTAGAAGACGACGCCCCGTGTCTTACAATAGGACAAGTCGACCCTAAAGAGGAGGAAGCATTAGTCTCATCCATGAGAGATAAGGCCCATGATGCAATCATAAGCTACAAGTCGGACGCTTTCTACGCAAGGCAGATACCCAGAAACGCTGAGGCACAGATAGACTACCTTATAAAAGAGTACCATTCAGTTTTTTCTTCAAAACTAACTGGTAGACCACCCTGCAACATAGACCCCATTCGCATTCCTCTAAAGGAAGGAGTGAAGCCAGTGCAAAACAGGGCACGTCGGTATCCGCCTCAAAAACAATCGTTTTTGTCGGATACGTGCGCAGGACTCGAAGGTGAAAACCTCGTCCGTCCAGTTCGCGGCGCCGACTGGATTGCAGCACCCCTACTCGTTCCTAAGGCTCCACCTGCCATGTTCCGCATGACAGTGGACCTTAGACCTATTAATAATGCTACTATTAAGGACGATAGGCCTATGCCTAACATGGACACCATGCTCCTCGATGTGCAAAAAGCACATTTTTTCGCACAAATGGATATGACACATGCTTACTTCCAAGTAAGCATTCATTCCGAGGACAGGCATAAGCGCACCTTCCGCGGAGCGGACTCTCATACGCTGTATGAACCGCTCCGCTCCCTCCAGGGAGCGAAAAACTCAGGTATCCACCTGCAAGTGGGAGCCACTCAAGCATTTAAGGATATAGCTAAAAATATCCTTATCTGGCTTGACGACTGGCTGCTCCACGCCACCACCTTTTCCCAGCACATGGAAATCATGGAAAAATTCCTTGCGCTGTGCCGAGATTGGAATTTTACCCTCAGCCCGGAAAAATGCAATCTGCTCACACGCAAGGCAAAATGGTGCGGCAGAATCATCACTGCCGATGGCGTCACACTGGACCCCCGCCGTATCGACGGGCTGCTCTCTATGCAGAGACCCGAGACGGCGGGCGACCTCCAACAATTTATCTGCGCGATAAATTGGATGCGCAAGGG
>JAULCF011557872.1:0-13033 GCA_032361265.1 Devaleraea mollis
ATTTTAAAAAAAGCAGTAACTTTACCATCATAAAGTATATAGTTCACATTTAAACGATCATTAATTATAGCATCAAAAATACCGTTCATCGAATATATTTAAGTCCGACTATATTTTATTAAAAAAAACAATATATTTGTTCATACATACTAAAAGTTCTTAGAATTTGATATTCCCCAAGAAAAAATTTGTCAACAAAACTACATTATTGGATTCGATTAGCATTTTTAATAATTTATAAAAAGAATAATCGTTTTATCAACATTAGTAGTCTCTTCTTTTAAACTCTCTTAATAAAAAGCAATTTCTGGGCAGTAACATTGTCTGGGTCAATTTGATTTATCTCTCTACTTAAACAATAGTATTTATTAATAAATCATCACTTTTTTAAGCTGATTTAATAATACTAAGTTCGTAATTATAATTTAAGCAGAGCATCGTTAAATTAAACATTCCCTTTCTTCATTACTTCATTTAGCAGTCGCTAAAGTTGCCCTTACTTAACAACAATAAACGCACTCATTAATTACACGTGCCTACCACTTGTAGATTGCTGTTTATCATCTATTTAATCATGCTCCCTATTTCACAATAGGGTATAAAAAGTTTAATTATGAAGAGGTATCCATGTCTATTTTCTTTAAAGAATCAGCAAATCAGTCAAAAAGGATTAGGAGATGTAGCAATAGTAGATTATTTAGAAGGATAAAAGAATTACTTATTTTTAAAAGAATTAATTTTTTGAAAAACCCATTTTTTGGAGGCAATCGTCTGCGTCGCATATAAATCTGTTTCCCATCGTTTTACTAATCTACTACAATCTTTGACCGCATAGATTTTATTGACAATGTGTAATAAAAATTTAATTAAATTCATGTAACGCTTACCTTTAGATTTATCTATTCCCTTACGGCGGATATAAATAGAAAAGGATTGAGCAAAAGCATTAAATGATACATAGTAAGCTCTATCAAGCAGAAATAACTCAAAATAACTTCTAAGAATTAAATCTTTAGCACTTAAAGTATTGTTGATATTTTTAAAATCTTGCCCCCCCAAGAGCTTAATCGTCTCATCATATTTATTTTGATAAAAATGAAGAAAACTTAAACAAATAGATTTCACTTCTACTCGTTCTACTTTTGCTAATCTAGCTTCATAATCATCTAAAAATTGGGCAGCCCAAAGAAAGGAGCCATTTAAGATGGCCAACATACCAATATTTCTATAGAGTACCGAATCTAGTTGACCATTCGGATTAATTAAGAGTTTTTCCTCCAGCCCGACTTTATAAAGATTCATCAACTGACTGTGGTAGCTCTTCTCTCCTAGATTAATTTTATTTGTACAAAAATTCGTCAAATGAGTAAAGACAACCAATTTATCTTTTGAGGTTAATTGCTTAAAATATTTAAAATAAAAATCTTTAACGTTATTAAAAGTTGCGTCATTGGCTCGATCCACCAAATCTGATAAAAGCGTATATAATTGAAGATTAGGATGTGCTTCATCAATCAACTGAAAGCTCATTTGATGAATCAAATCTGCAAATTGTTGTTGTTTTTGCTTTCCTAAAGTCTTTTCTAATACTTTATAATCAGCCGCTGCAAGGCATCTTTCCGCAACGAAATATCTGTTGAGATAATCCGTAAATTCCATTAAATAGGCGCTGCTTTTTTGAAAATCAGCTTTATGTAAAAGATATCGTTCTTTAGCCAAAAATGCCCTTTCTTTTAATAAATCAACATCTAAGCAAGGATGTACTTCTATCTGTTGAATTAGTTGTTCCATCTTAGTATCATAAAAATCAAATAGCTGTCGCTCTTTATAAGCAGTAGCTAATAATTTTTCCTTGATAAACTTATCTTGGTTGATTTGTTGATAAATCAAAAATTGCTCTGTCACTTCTCTTAATTGACTAAAAGCACGTCTCAATTTTTGATCATTAAAAGATTCTGTTGGAAAAGTTTTTCTAAAAATTTTCTCCTTAAAAGCAGCAGTATTTGGAAAGATAGGATGCTGTTTTCTCAGTACTGTATATAGGCAAACTAATCGTTCATTGGTATTATACAATGGCGATTGTACCGCTTTTTTGAGTTCCTTAATTTCAAGACTTGATAGTCTCTCAAGAATAAGGAACAGTTTTACTCCTTTCACTTTGAAAATGGGGTTTAGGCAAGTCCAATCTATAAAATAGAAGATTAGGTACAGAATAAACTAAGTTTGGTAATACCTTAATTAGTCAATCTATTTTTAACTTGCCTTAGTTTACTAAGTAGAGATTTTATGAATAGTGTATCAAAGTGTTTTAGAAATACTTTCTTAATTTTAAATTGATAAATATGAAAAATATAAAGACAAGGTAAAAAAATATTCTCATTTAATAATATATAAATTAAAAATAATCAGATTTTTCTCCTAAAATAGCATTTACCATCTATATTCATTTGTTTAGACGTTGAATACAAACAAATCAACAAGGAGTTTAAAATAAAACAAGTGAAAAATTAATTTAATTTATTATTTTTAAACCAATTACGCATCAAAAATCAAAACTATGAGAAAAGAAACAACCCTTTATCTACCCAAAAATGGTAAAGAAAGATGGACAAAAATCATGGAAGGTGACACTAGTGATTATACTAATGATATCTTAGCAGGACAACCTATTGTCATGGCAACAGCTATTTTCGATGATGGTTTTTGGGTAACAGGAGGCGTTTATAAATCTGAAATGCCTCAGGAAAATAAAATCAAATTCATGAATGTCTAAACACCAAACGGCAATCAAATACCTTTTTTAATTGATACATCCGATCAGGAAGATTTTAGAGATAGACATTTTATTTTTTATCTAAATGACGAAGAAGTCGGCGATGAATATGTAGTGAAAATAAAGGAAAGAAAAGAAGAGTGGGTATTTGGTGGAGTTTGGCTAGCTAAAAATACTTAGTGATAATTACTGGACGGCTTCCCGCCATCCAGTAATTTCAGCTTCAGTTAGTATATTGAATTTACTACTGGATAACGGGAAGTTATCTAGTAATATTAGTCATCTGTTAAATCAAAATTTTTCAAAAAACCCGTATGAAAATTACCTGCTTTAAAATCTTCATTTTTCATTAATCGCTGATGGAAAGGCACCGTAGTTTTCACGCCTTCTACGATAAATTCATCTAAGGCTCTTGACATTTTTTTGATACATTCTTCTCTAGTCTGAGCTTTACATATCAATTTGGCAATCATCGAATCGTAATATGGAGGAATCGAATAGCCTGCGTATACGTGTGTATCTACTCGTACACCATGTCCTTTGGAACTATGAAAGGAAGTAATTTTTCCTGGGCTTGGTCGAAAATTATTAAATGGATCTTCCGCATTAATTCGACATTCTATCGCATGCATGGTCGGATAATAATTCTCTCCCTTCAGTTTTTCTCCAGCAGCTACTTTAATTTGCTCTTTAATTAAATCATGATCAATGACCTCTTCCGTTACAGGATGTTCTACCTGAATACGCGTATTCATTTCCATGAAGTAATAATTACGGTATTTATCTACTAAAAATTCAACCGTTCCTACCCCTTCATAATTGATAAATTTAGCAGCTTGAACCGCAGAATCTCCCATTTTCTCCCTTAATTCCGGGGTCATAAAAGGAGAAGGGCATTCTTCCACTAATTTTTGGTGTCTTCTTTGAATAGAGCAATCTCTCTCTGAAAGGTGTGCTACATTTCCGTGTTGATCACCAATAATCTGGAATTCTATATGTCTAGGTTCTTCGATAAATTTCTCTAGATACATGCCTGCATTACCAAAAGAAGCCTGTGCTTCATTGGTAGCCATATTCCAAGCACCTTCAAACTCTTCTGCTTTCCATACTTCCCGCATTCCTTTTCCACCACCACCAGCAGTAGCTTTTAAGATAACAGGATAGCCGACTTCTTCTGCTAATTTTAAGCCATGCTCTATATCTTTTAACAATCCTCCCGAACCAGGCACCACAGGCACACCAGCTTTAATCATGGTTTCTTTCGCCGTAATCTTATCCCCCATTTGCCGAATCATAGTAGGATCTGGGCCGATAAATTTAATACCGTATTCTGAACAAACTTCGGCAAAATCAGCATTTTCTGATAAAAATCCATAACCGGGATGTATAGCATCCGCATTGGTTATTTCTACCGCAGCCATAATTTTAGACACACTTAAATAAGAATCTTTAGAAGCAGGAGGACCAATACAAACAGCTTCGTCTGCAAATCGTACATGCAGGCTCTCTCTGTCTGCCGTAGAATAAACAGCTACGGTCTTTATCCCCATTTCCTTACAAGTTCGAATTATACGGAGAGCAATTTCTCCTCTATTAGCAATGAGAATTTTTTTGAACATAAATTTTGGTTTGTTTAAAGTTCTCTGTTAATTAATGCCACTTCACAATGATGTACCTATTATCAATATTCTCATCATTAAGCATTCATTTCATCCCTAATCGTTAGCCATTAGGGTCAACTAAAAACAAAGGTTGATCATATTCTACAGGAGAAGAATCTTCCAATAGCACTTTTACTACTTTTCCACTTATTTCAGATTCAATTTCATTGAATAGTTTCATCGCTTCCACAATACAGACAACGCTTCCTACCTCAATAAGATCTCCTACTTTAACATAGGATGGTTTTTCTGGAGAAGCAGACCGATAAAAAGTACCAACAATTGGCGATTTTACTTCTAGATAATTAGTCGTCTCCGCTTCTGCTGGAGCAGCGGCGGGGGCTGCTGCTGCTGCGGCTGCGGCTAC
Organism: Devaleraea mollis; assembly: GCA_032361265.1. Lineage (NCBI taxonomy): Eukaryota > Rhodophyta > Florideophyceae > Palmariales > Palmariaceae > Devaleraea > Devaleraea mollis. Next base: position 4,802 of record JAULCF011557872.1, read on the forward strand.
TTCAACAACAGGAGGTGCCGAGGGAGCATAAGCAGGCGACATAGCTGTTGGCACAGAAATTACTTGCTGTGTAGCAGGGACTGCTTTCATTTTATGGTATTCGTCTGTACGAATAGTCATTTCAAATTCACCATCTTTCAATTTAAATTCAGAGAGATTGGTTTTATTAATTAGTTTAATGAGGTCTTGTATTTCTTTAAAATTCATTTTTTGTATTATTGGTGTATAGAACAGGTGTTGGTATCTAAATCAAAAAAACTGCAATATAAGAATTGAGGTCGGATAATTATAAAAAAGTTAATTCTTTAATAATATACATTCCTTATTATTAGACAATAAAATAATATTTTAACACACCTTTTTATGATCAGAATAAATTAAGCTTTAACTCGCTCTATATAAGAACCTGTTTTTGTATCCACTTTTATCACATCTCCTTCGTTGATAAAAAGAGGCACTCTTACCTCTGCCCCTGTTTCCGTCGTTGCAGGTTTACTTGCATTCGTAGCGGTATTACCTTGTACACCAGGTTCGGTGTAAGTAATTTTTAAATTAATGTATTGAGGCAAATCAATAGTTAAAGGTGTTTCTCTAGCAGCATCAAACAAGATTTCAATCTCAGCCCCTTCTTTGATAAATTTGGGTTGCTCAATCATTTTTTCTTCTAATGCGACTTGTTCATAAGTCTCATTATCCATAAAATGAAAAGCATAATCATCTTTATACAAAAATTGAAATTTTCGACGCTCTACCCTTACGACTGAAATTTTATGTCCAGCAGGAAAAGTATGATCCACAACTTTTCCAGTAGCAAAACTCTTCAATTTAGTTCGTACAAAAGCATTACCCTTTCCAGGTTTAACGTGTTGGAAAGAAACAATAGAGTACACATCTTTATTAAAATCAATGCATAAGCCATTTTTAATATCCGAAGTATTTGCCATAATATACAGGTCAGTTTTGAAAATAAATAATTTATCCCAAAATAGGGGCAATTAAATTTCATCTAATATCTATCAAATAAAGATGAATTTAATAAGAACGAATTAGCGAAAAAAGGCTAATAGATTGATAATCAAACAGTTCCAATTCAGTATAAAAATCTAAAAATCAATGTTTAGCGACGCCTTCCGCCAAATCGGTTTGCAAAGATATTAAAATCCATACAAAACACCAGCAGTAATAGTCGATTGATCAATTCCACCAACAGTTACTTTAAATTCGCCAAAATAACTTAAGCTAGTTAAAGTCTCAATTTGAGTCCCCAAACCTAGGTTTAGCCCTACACTTACCCCATCTGCTCTTGCTCTAATCCCCGTAGTAGATCCATCAATTTTAACATTAAAAATATTAATCCCAGCCACAGGAAAAATTTTAATATCATCCCCAATACGAATTAATTGATAACGACCATCTAAGTCTATCGAGAAGTAACTAAAAGAAACATCATTTAAGGCTTTGTCTTTAAAAAAGAAATTAACCCCTGGTGCTGCTAGAAATTTGTCATTAATTTCGTAGGTACCTCTTAGGTTTAGCCCCAATTTAGAAATATCTGTACCAAAAGTTAATCCTCCCCCTAATTGTATCTGTGCATTGACAGTAGGCGAGCAAAAGAAGGCGCAGAATAGTAGACAAAAATAAAGGAATGAGTGCCTCATATCGTTTAGGAATTTATTTGTAAAAATGCAATTTACATATTTTTTAAAAAATGTAAAGAAATTAATAGTTTATTAAGCATCGAATCAATCAATTCAAACGTAATATAATAAGAAGAGATATAATAAGGTAGCTCAAAGTACGTTTCTAAAAGCAATTACCTTGATTATCAAATATATAGTATTTTTTTTATTTGACTATATCTTGTTAAAATTGTATCTTGGGACAATAAAATTGATTACACAGAACTCATGTTAAAACAGAACTATCTACAGCTTATAAAAGAGCTAACAACAACACTTAATTCTTTCGAATACACGCTGCTTACACCAGGTATTACCAGCCAATTTTTGCCTGTCATTAAACTAGCTATTCGTTCTAAAGAAAGAGAAATTTTCCAGCAGCAACTAGCCCAAAAAGTAGACTTTCAAGTTATCCAAAGTAGGTTAGATACCACTATTCTTACGATTGATTTAGCTAAAAACGAATTCATCACCATAGAATTATATCATTTTTTCCATGAAGATCGCTTAACTTATTTGGATATAGAAGAAGTGCTAGCGCATAGAAAACAATCTGAAAAAGGCTTATTTATTCCTAAATTAGAACATCTTTTGGAATTTAGCATTTTGAATAGTTTCTTTCATGAGGAAGGTCTAAGCGATTACATTATCAAACGCTTTGAGGACTTACATATCTTTTTGCAGGAAGGCTTATTAGATTATTTTAACACTAAATACGATACTTACTTTAATAGTCTTTATGACTTATCAGACTATAAGGAAATGATGAATAATCACTTCCACAAACAATTAAAACAGTTTCCTATCAATAAATTCTCTAATCGAGTAAAATTGGGCTGGGTGAATATGAAGCTTTTATTAAAGCGTTCTGCTGTTTTTTCTTACTTCTTTTAAGATATCAGTTCTCAGTTGTCGGTTATCAGTTTACCCGACAACTGACAACCGACAACTATTCTTACTGAATATTCCCACCTACTTGCAATCCACTAGGTACACTTGCAGGAATCTGTCTATCAAAATTTTCATCGTTTAAAGCTTGTAAAAAAGCAGCAATTGCTTGTACGTCATTATTATTCAGGCGCAAATTACGCGCATCTTGATCAATTTGATTTCTAGGTACGTTTGGATTAATGTTTAAATTACCAGGACCACCACCACCATTTCCTTGAATTCTTCTATAAAAATTAAGGACGTCTGTTAAATCACCAGCTACGCCATTGTGAAAATAAGGCCCTGTTGTGTTCAAATTTCTTAAACTTGGTGTTCTGAATTCATATCTATTATTAGCGCCCGTATCGGAAAAATTCAATAATGAGTTATCTGGTACGCCTAAGGTATGTAAATCATAATCTGAAAACATCGAACCACTATGACAATCCGTACAACCTACCGCATCAAATCTATTTAAACCTTGAATTTGCTGTTGACTTAAAGCATTCTCCTCTCCCCTAGCATAACGATCAAAAGGGCTATTATTAGCGACTATACTTCTTTCAAATGCAGCTATCGCTTTACCTATATTAACAGAAGTCACCGCATTATTACCACCAAAAATTTGTTGAAATTGGTTTCGATAAATCGCAATTGCATTAATCCTATCCACAATGACTTCCAGCGTCTCAGTCTCATCAAAAGCATGCCCTCGCATTTCTTCAAAAGAATGTAGGGGTAATAAAGCTTGTTCTTCTAATCCACTCGCTCGATTATCCCAAAACATAGGTGCTTGATTAGGATTTACGTTTCCTTGCTCATCAATCCCATTAAAAGCCGTATTAATAATAGTAGGAGAATTTCTTTGGACTAACCCAATGTCATCATTTACACCATCTCGTCTCGCAGGCCCTAGACCTATTCCCCCCACGCCAATCGGCAACTCCCGCCCGTCTGCATATCCAAATTGTGGATGATGGCAGGTAGCACAAGACACATCCTCTTCTCCTGAAAGCACAGGGTCCCAAAATAATAAACGCCCTAATTCTACTTTTGCCGCCGTCAATCCATTATCAGCGGGTGAAACCACGTTCAACGGCAATCCTCTATCATCTAACACATTATTATTTACCACTCCTACACCGTCGCCGTTATTTCCACCACCACCATTATTACCGTCACCGTTAGGAGGTCGTGGATTTAAATTATTATTGCCATTTGGTGTATCTACCAAATTTACAATTTCATCATTTTGTTCATCTGCTTTACATTGAACTAAAAGGGCAGCAAAAGCTATCATAATAAAACACCACATTAAATTTTTCATAATTATCCTTCTTTTTGTGTTGGAAATTGAGGACTATCTAGAGACAATCCACTTTACTTTAATGTAAATGCTGCTTTATATTTGCTAATTTTAGAGGAAATCGTTTATTAAAGAATCCTTTCAGTTGAAGAAATAATTGAGATAGGTAGATATGATTTAGAAGATAGGAGGTTGAAAAACTTGCGTAGGATATTTTTTATCTCGAATAATAGTTCCTTCAAATATTAAGTGAATTTTTTCTCTATGAGTGTACGTCAAATTTATTTAATTATCACCTTACTCAACCTACTCAGACCAGAGGTCTATGCTACAACGCTCTACCCAAATACAGCAGGAACTAATTTTTCTGATATATTTTAACTAAAAAACGATATAGTTTGTGACACGATTAAAAAAGGGAAAGAAATAGTAGGTAAGAAATAAACAAACATCCTAAAATAAAAAAAGCCCGCATGTGCGGGCATAAACAATCTTTTAACCAAAACTCAATACATATCATTATTCAAAATGTGTGCCAAAAGATAAAAATTTATAAAATATATTAAATTTTATTTATTTATATTTTTGTGACAGTGGCACGGTCTGGTAATTTTTATCCTATAAATCCGTAATTTCTTCCAAATTTCGATAATTCTACTAGGTTCATCGTAATTTCTTTGCCTTCACCACTCAATCCGAATAACTTGACCCTATATTTATTTATCAATTTAAAACTACCAATCTTTAATGAAGAACTTATTTGTTTTTGGATTCGTTATTTTTTCAAGCTACCTAATGACTTCTTGCATTAGTTTAGAAACAGAAGAAAAGAAAGAACAAAAAGAAAAACGTCGAAAAGACGATATACAAAGTGATATAGAAGAAGATTTGGCCGAAGCAAAGGGCGATATTAGCGACGCATTAGACAATTTAGGAGAAGCATTTGAAGGATTGAAGAAAAAGCATAATATAGAAGGAAAAGACCCAATTGGTTTCCGAGATCTGAAAAAAGCTTTGCCTAGAAGTTTAGCTGGAGTTGACTTTGAAGAAAGTGAAGGGCAAACAACTGGTATTTTAGGAATTAAAGTTTCTACTGTGGAAGCGACTTATCAAGAAGATGACGTTGCCTTTGAAGTCACAATAGTCGATGTCGCTGGAGTTGGCAAATTAGTAAAAAGTATGGCTAAATGGTCAGAATTTGAAGTAGACAAAGAGACTAGAAATGGCTATGAAAGAACTACAGAAATAGAAGGACATCCCGCGTTAGAAAAATATGATAGCCGTAGAGAAGAAGGAGAAACGAATATTTTAGTAAATGACCGTTTTATTATTAGCATCAAAGGGGAAGGTGTCTCAGAAAGGCAAATGCGAAATGCAGCAGAGGATATTAATATTCGGAAATTGGCAAGATTAGCCAACTAAAATCATTACAGGCTATTGGAAGTTATTAGCGTTTCTTAACTGAACTATAAAATAATAACTTCCAATTGCCTCAAATCACCTCTCCAAACACATGCGTTTGGTACTTTCCTTTACCATGAAATCGCAAGAGGACATCTTCTATATTTTCATTATATACACATAAAGTCAGTTTTCTTTTATTTCGACCATCAACGGGAAATAAAATTTTAATAGGAAAATGGATATACCCATTCTCTTCAAATAATAGAATCTGTCGATTGCGAGTAGGTAATCGAAAGTATTCTAATTCCGTAGCATCTTTAGGAATCGGCACATCCCCATAACCTTCTTCTTCTAAGAAGGCTTTAATCATATCATAACTATATTTCAGGTTCATCCCCGAAAATACCGTTCTATACTCCCAGCCGTCGCTTTCGCCACCGACATATTCTAACCCTTCTGGTGGAAATCCATCTCGTAGTGCCATTTTTTTTGTAATAATAAGTCCGTAAAAAATATTCATACAAAAATGATGAATATTTAGACAAAATTCAAACATTTTGTGTAAATATTCAAAATATCCTATAAATTTGATGGTTATAAACCAGTCAAATGCTAAAAAACTTAATTTCCGACTATCACTAGAACGATGGCGGATGTTAGGATTGGTCGGTTTGCAAATTTCCTATTTCCCCTTTAATCAATGGCATCATAATCGGTTTTATGTGAGGGAGCTATTTTAAGTTTTTTTAGAAAAAGGCAAACAACCACAACTACCAAAAAATAAATAGTCACTACCTCTTAATTGAATGTTCTCTTTTATCAAAAATATCGTAGTTTCGCCAAGATAAAACACTCAAAATATGAAAATCAAATTTATAATTTTTATAGTCTTACCCATTTTTAGTTTTTTTGCTTGCGGAGAAGTTGCTACAACCCAAAAAGAAGCAACTAGTACATCCGAACCAAGCCTAAGCACCATGATAGGTCAAATGATTATGGTCGGTACAAGGGGCATGACCATTGAAGAAGTGAGTCCTATTTTTAAAGCACAAATCAAATCAGGAAAAATAGGCGGCGTTATATTATTCGATTATGATGTGGTCAAAAAAGTAGCCCATCGAAATATTCAATCCCCTGCGCAAGTCAAGGCATTAATTACGGGTTTACAAAAAGAGGCCCCTACTCCACTCTTTATGGCAGTTGACCAAGAAGGTGGGCGAGTAAATCGTTTAAAGCCAAAATATGGTTTTCCTACTAGCGTTTCCGCTCAGTATTTAGGCACGTTAGACAATGTTGATTCTACCGCTTTTTATGCCAATCGCACAGCAACCGTTTGTCAAGAATTAGGGTTCAACGTCAATTTTGCCCCTGCGGTAGATGTCAATTTCAATCCAGAGAGTCCTGCTATTGGCAAAATTGAAAGAAGTTTTTCTGCTGACCCAGCATTAGTTATTAAGCATTCAGAGATTTTAATCGAGGCGCAACATGCTAAGGGCATTTTATCAACCTTAAAGCATTTTCCTGGGCATGGGAGTGCACAAGCAGATTCGCATTATGGGGTAACAGACATAACTAAATATTGGCAAGAAAGCGAATTAATTCCTTTTGAAAAATTAGGTAAATCAACAAAGAATGTAGCCATCATGACCGCCCATGTTGCCAATCAAAATTTAGATGCTGATTATCCTGCGACGCTTTCTAAAAAGATTATCACAGGCATTTTACGAAAAAAACTAGGTTTCCAAGGCTTAATTTTTTCGGATGATATGCAAATGAAGGCGGTGAATGCGCAATTTGGATTTGAGACGCTTTTAGAAAAGTCAATTAATGCCGGAGTGGATGTCTTGGTTTTTGGAAATAATTTGGAGTATGATGAAATGATACCAACTAAAGCTATTGAAGCGATTTCTAAAATGGTGGAAAAAGGAACGATTTCTAAGGAAAGAATTCAGCAGTCTTATGATAGAATTAGAAAGACAAAACACCAAATCGAACAATAATAGCATCTACTAAAGCAAAGCTTTAGTAAAATGAAAAACCAACTCCTTTATCTTTTTGTAAGCTGCTCTCTATTCATTGCTTGTCAAGAAGAAAAGCCAATCAATGATTCTTTGATCAAAGGGATTGACCAACTAGCCAACCGTTACTTAGCATTAGGTCGATTTAGTGGGACAATATTGGTGGCAAAGAGAAATCAATTATTATTCCATCAATCTTATGGTTTAGCAGACTATTCCACGCAAGAAGCTTTCACCGAAAACACCGCATTTAAAATCGGGGAACTAACAACATTCTTTACTGCTTATATAATTGAGCAAATGGCAAGGGAGAATAAGCTTAAGTTAACAGCGCAAATAAAGACGTATCTACCAAATTTTGAAGGAAATCATACCGTACAAGACCTTTTAGACAAACAACACAATCCAGAGAAAATAGGGTATCACGTATTAGGTAAACTCCTAGAAAAACAATTAAGCATTTCCTACCAACAAGCCATTGAAAAATACTTGCCACCATTAAATATCCATCAAACCTTTTTCCAAAAAGAAACTAAAGTTGTAGCAAAGGGCTATCTTTTTCATAATTATCGGGAGCAAGGATTAGAATTAGAAGCAGCACCCAATTATGAAGAAGCAATGGTTTTTAGTAGCAAGGGGTTAAAATCTACCGCTCCTGATTTATGGCAGTTATCAGTAGTATTAGCCCGTCAGCCTATAAATAAAAGTGGTTTTTTAGAAGAGGACGGTTTTAGTTACACTTTTCAAAAGGATACCACTACTAATTTAACCATTATTATACTCAGCAATCGACGGCATCCTGTAAGTGAAGAAATGGCACAAAGCATTAAGGCAATTTATGAGGAAGAATTTTATGAACTACCATTATTAAGAGCGCCTGTAGTTATAGATACCA
>JAULCF011558983.1:1618-13032 GCA_032361265.1 Devaleraea mollis
GGATTGTGGCTGATGCAGCAAGGGAGGTCAGAGTAGCCAATGAGCGTCTAGCAACTCAAAAACAGGCAGGCCCTTCTCAGCAAAACTTTCCTCCACTACCGAGCGGCGCATTAGTCAGAGCAAAGGCGATAGAGATGGAGAACAGAGTCAGCAGGCTGGAGGAGGAAAACAATGTGCTACAAGTCAGGATATCTGAGGACGCTGATCAAAGAACCAACATGGTTTAGTCACTCACGGATTGCGGAGCCTTTATCAGCTCGGCAGGAAAAGACGTACCAAGGGAGTTGTTGTTGAGGATCCAATCAAACATTATACAAGCGCTGGATCATGACTCCCTCTCAAAGTCACATTCTCCAACTCGGCGGTAGCCCGAAACTACCCATCAGGAGGTCGAGGGCCATCTTTTATTTGATCCAGAGCTCTGCTCAACTCGCAGCCAATTCTCTACAGCCATATCTCGTCCAGATGATCATGTTTTTCTTCTGACACAGCGCCCCAGACCAAAGAGTGGATTGAGGTCAACCGCAGCCCTAGAGGTAAGGGAACTTCCAGGGGAGATGCAGCACGTGGCCGCCAGCCGGAGGCCAATGTGGGTTCGCGTTTCGAGGCCATGACCACCGCACAGAATTTTCGTCTGCCCGAGGGGAACTGGTAGTCAACCAGCGTCAAGCCAGGTAACAGCGAGCGGGACATGCAAGACGAACAACCAACAATAGCTGGCAGACTGCCAGTGGCCGCAGATGTCGTGGTGTCAGCCTACTCCCCGCTCCAACCGGAGGTACCCATCTTGCTGAATTTTCCAACATCCTCACCAGCTGCTGGCGCTGTCCCAATGCAGGAAATTCCCAGCATGACCGGCACCGCGGAACTTGCCAGATGTGCTCAAGTCAGATCTAGTGAGCCATCTGTACCCAGGGCTCGCCAGGATTTTCTCAGGCCCGGCGGAACCGGGCAAGCAGTTTTACAGTCCCATATATCTCCACCCACCATGGGCTACGTCTCATCTACACCAGCCGCTTCCAGCCACTTCAATCAAGCAGCAGGGCTAGCTGTAGCCGCCGAAGGTCAAGCCAACGTAGAGGCCCATCCAAGTATGCTCGAACAAGCAGCTTCTAAATTTAGAGATGTTAGCTACTCTATTTTCAATATAATTAGATCTTTAAAAATCGCCGGCCATGGGGACATGAACTTCCACAGCTGCCGCGGAGTTTTTAATCGAGTGGCGGCATAATTTAAGGTCACCGAGGATCAAAGAACATTTTGCATGCCGTATTGTTTTACGGAGGATGCGTCAAGGATTTTTGAGGTCATTGCTAATAACTTCCCCACAGCTACCAGTGATATATGGTGAGAAAAAATGCAGCAAAGAGTTTCGAATGAAGCCCAAGCTCAGTCGGCACGTCAAGAATTTATGAATCTCAAAAAGCTACCTCACGAAAATATGAGAGCGTATGCTGACCAAGGATGGCGACTGGCCAGCTGCTTACCTGAACAACCGACCGAAGTTCAAGTCAAGCCGCAGATCATCATGGGACTACCACGTAAGCTAAATACAGCGGCTCTCTTAGCACATTCTTTACCTTTTGATAATATGGTCTCAACAATTGAGCAAATAATGGTGAACGAGCAGACCCAACCTCAGCTCAGGCCACCTCGGTTTAGAGAGCCTTTGCAGATAGTAGACGAGCAGGAATTTGAGGAATTAGCTGTGTTTCATGAAAACCAAAGACAGACATATGATGACACCAAAGAACATAAGGTATGGACTAAGCAAAGAGTGGGTACTCTAGAGAGCCCGATGGGGCCTAGGTCTGATATATTACCTTTCGGTTTTTCTGCCGCAAAGCCGTGCTTCCGTTGCAAATTTATTGGCCACCTAGCTAGCTATAGGGGGATAGTTTGTGAAAGGAACCGTCATCCCGAAGGCAGCGCCCCGCCCCCAAGCTGTAAGCAGCCGTCTGGCCGACCTCTCCCAAAAACCTTTTAAGGGGTGGCCCACCCCGAGAAAATAAGGAGCCACGAGACATAGAAGTTCAGATGGAAACTATCTCTTGGAGTAGTTGCTCGAAGGTATCGGGCTTTCAGCGCCCGATCCCCCAGTTTCTTTTTATTTGGCGTTTTGTCCAAGATGTAGCCATGCTGCCCGAACGGCAGCAGATTAGAAGTATCCGAAGGCTCTCCCTTGATGCCAGAGTTCCGGCTCAGCGAGAAGCCCGTTGAATTTTGCACAGACAGGAAGTTACCTTTGTCTATCGCGTCTATACAGGCGACTGACCATAATTTCTTTGAGAGGCCGCTTGCTGCCAATGCAGCTCTTGTTGCAGCGAAAACTGCACCAAAGCGCCTTTCAACAATCGAATTTTGCTGAGAGCTGTTAGGCGCTGTTGATGTCACTTTCGTCCCTTTAGACTCGAGCTCTTTGATGAGTGACTCGGTCCTTTGCTCTTCGGAATTGCCCGAAAGATATATTTTGACTGTCTTGCCTACTGCCAGTTCCAGCTTTCATATGCCCTTGAGTATGGCTGCAGCTGCTTCGCTTTTTTTCTTAAGTGGAAAGCCTTGGGTGTGGCCCGTCGCAGCTTCAACGAGGAGCTGAAGATAATTATGGCCATCGAGGTCGGCCGGCTTTATTGGCCCTGTTGTATCAGTTGATACTGCGTCGAGTGCCTCCGCAGAGTTATTCTGTCCGTCTTCAAATGGTTTCCTTCTTCTCTTGCCTATTACACACGGTTCGCAGCTCTGACCCTTTTTTCTTTTTTGTTTGCCGAGAGTATTGAGAATGTAATCTGCGGCCTTTGGGCAGAGTCTTTTGAATTCTTGGATAGTATTCGAGTTGCTATGGTTGAGCGTATCATGGAGCGGTACATTAGCTGGTACTGCTAGCGTTACGGGAGTAGCGTGCAGTGAAGATGTACCAATAGCATTGTCTCTTGAGAGAGTGTAAATTTATCCGAGCCGCGGACCCCAATTAACTTAGCATTTGTGTTCGGATTAGTATTGTCCACTAGGTATGCTTCCTCTGATGTAAAAATAACGTTGTGCCCCTTTGTCATTTGCCCAACCGATATACGAATATCTTTGAAGCTTGGCACAAATAGTGCCGACACAAATATTGGCTGGCTGCCTTTTTTGATTTGTAGTTTGCTTGAGTGTGTGCTCTAAGTGGAGTATCCCCCAGATGTTAACAACGAGCGCACATGCTTGATATGATTTGTTTCTGAATCTAGGTCTCTAACAAATGTCATGCTTGCGCCGCTGTTGATGATGTTTCGCGGTGCAATAATGTAGTGGGTTTCGGACGTCGGGGCATTTACTTCTTTTGCAACTATAGTTTCTAAAGTGCTGCGTAAAGCAGCGAGCATAGCATGACGCTTTTCTTCAGTAGGTTCTGTGTATACCTTACTTGGGTTTTCTACCACAGCTAGCCTAGCCTTGAGTTCTTTGATTTCGTCGTCTCTTTAACCCTTGTATCATTGGCTTGTTTGCTACCGGCTTAACCGTTCGCGGTGCGCGCCATCTTGATGGCTTTGCGTTTGTCCGGTCCGATAGGGTCCGTGGTGTTAGGGTTAATGTCGCACTTTGCCCACTTATGGAACAAATAAGGGTGTTTGGGGCACTTGTCGCTGCCCTGTTTTTGCCCTGACCTTTTCCGATTCCTGCAGTATCTGCCAGTAGTCCATCGCCTGTTCCCAGATCTTTTATTAGCTCAAAGATCGTTTACACAACTAAGCCTCAAGATGGCAAAATGCTAAAAATACTAAAACTACTTGGACACTAATTGTCTAAGTTAAGATCTTTTATTAGCTTGAGTACTACTTTGAACACATCCTTTGCTGTAGCCTTACTGCGATCATCCCAGGTGGACATGAGGTAGTTCATATCTAGTTGTTGTTCTGTAGTAAGTCCGTCTAGAAACCGAGTCATATGTGCTCCTCGGGTTGATGCTTCAGAAGTTCCATTCGGATCGGCTTTCATCAGTCTACTATGAATGTTCTGATGCTCTTTGAAGTACAATTTGATATCTAGGCTGCTGGCGTCGTGAACTTCAGCCAATATCGACCTAATAATTGTATCCTGATCTGGTGCCGTTTCCACTAATTCCTTGTACTTTATATAAGCACTTTTGTCCTCGATCATTTGTAAAAGACTGCTGTCTACGCTCTTTTCAAAAATAGAACTACATTCTTATTACTAATGGCCGAGAGCTTGTCGGATTCTGAATGATGAAACTTGATTGCGTCGAGGCAGTCACGTTTCATAAGCTCGTTCCTGAAGTTCGAGTTCCAGCTTTCGTAATTGCTCATATAGCAATCCAAAATAATAAGTCCTTCTGTTTCTATGTAATCGAACCATATGGCTACTCTACTCTTGGCTTCGGCGTTGGCTGTTGCACTGATTTTTGCCTGATGTATGACGCTCAGACTCTGAAATTCGTTTTCTGTTGTAATATCAGCCATGTTTCCTTTGATTTCTCATGGTAAGATAAAATCTCCATCTTTTTCCATTTCTGTCCTGTTCTCAGACTCCGAAGTCTGAATGTTTGACGTTTGTTTTGACCTGCCTACTTTGTTAATTTCCGCAGAGGCGGAAATTTATGCTCATAACCTGTTAAACAGGTAAACAGATAGTTTCTTTATTAGATAGAAGGAGTCGGCTGACTCCTTATATATAGTATCGATACGTAAGTTGACTGATGTAAACATAACGGTGCTTACTGAAAAAAGACCGATACTATGTTATCATATTGTGACATGATGACAATCACGCTAGATCTGGGAAACGAGCATATGGATCCTGGAGTGTCAGTTACTTTGCAACGAATGTAATGGCGACGGCTGACCTCAGCTCAGGTTGCATTTAATCAGCTCCGAGCCATGCTTCAAGTAGATGAGATCCAAGGCTCTTGACGCTCCCACCCGCCCGAAGGCCGAAGGATACTATTCTGATCTTTCGATTTCGCAAAGATTTTGTGTCAAAAGGCTTGAAGATTCGGTACTTGCTATTGATATTTATATTGATGTATGGGACACGTGTACTCACGTCAACTCACGTGATTATGACGCTATCACAGTACGACTTGAGAACGGTCACAACTTCTAGCAAGTGTATCATACACCACCGCAATTAAGCGGGTGTATCATACACCAACTTTGACGGCCCACACCATAGAACACAGAGCGGCATTCGCCACCCTGGCCACCGAAGGTACGCAATACTGCACCCCCTTCCTCGGTGTGCCTCTCCCCCTCGCCGTCGCTCCGCTCTCCCTCTCTCTCTACGCTAGCTACGTGCGGCGCCTACACTCTACGCTCCCGCGCCGCGCTCACACTCTCTACAGCGAGATCGCGCCACCACCGCAGCCACAGCGCTTAGCCACAGTGCTACCGTCGGTAACACCCTAGCCGCAGCGCTATATCCACAGTGCTCCTCGGGTGATGTTCATTATCAACCTCGTCCCGTTCTCTGCTCTGGACGGACCATAGCAATTCTACTAGAGAAGTCTCATCTGAACTGTCCAAACAGAGCAGATGACGGGAAAGAGGAACAACCCACCCAAGGGCGACAACAAGTCGCCCCGCAACCCTCGAACGCCCGCGGCTAGTCCGCCGGGTGGCAATGGGGGACACCTGCCCCGCCCCCTACAGGCCGGTATAACAACGCCTACAATGGCGGGACTCGACCTGGACCCGCCCAACCTCGGAGGCTAACTGTCGATGACGAGGTGGTCAGCAGACCGAATCATCGGCGACTCCGAAGAACTCAAAAGCTTCAACAAGAAGCAGACCAGCGGGATCGCAAAAAATAAACTCAACGATGATCCCGCTGGCGTCAAGGCGATGGAAGTCTGCCTCGCCACGCCAATGGTGCCCGACTCACCACCGTCCGACGACGACGAAGGTGACGACGACTATAACGACGACGTGCCCCCGGGCTTCGACAACAGCGGAGGAGCCGGAGTACCAGAATCCGCCGCTCTGCCGCCCTCAGGGTCATCAAACCCCCCACCTTACGGCCACTGTTCCCTCGTCTACCGTCGAACCTCTGCAGCATGCAAAAGAGGAAGGTGACGAGATGAAGTCCGCCGCAAACGTTAGCGGAGCGGCTGAGAATGTCGCCGCCAACGTGCAAAATGCTGGCGGCGACAGGGGTAGCGCTGCGCCTCCGCCCGGCGAAACATTAAATGCAGAGGCGGAGGTAAAGCCCGTCGAGGAGGTAGAGCAACCGGCTGGCGATGATGCTGTTTCCAATCCTCTTGCCGAAGGTATCGTTACCATCACTGAATCCGCCGACCGCAAATTTGCGCGGCCCACTCGAGTGTTTACGCCACGTGAGGAGGTGAAACAACTCAAGGAGGCAAGCCGCACAGCAGGCCAAAGCTGCCCAACCTAACGCCAATGTGCAGTCGGACCCCATCAACAAGACTGTTGATGGCGAACATAGACAGGCAAACCCGCCGCGCAAAGATGCAAAAGTTAGAGGAGCAAAGCTCTCCCCAAACTCGGGAGGCGATGGGCAAAGCAAGCCCGTCGATCAAAATGACGACGAGGCCGAAAAAGCTTTGAACAAGCCTGTCGGTTAAAATGACTTTGAGGCTTGTGTCACATGCTTACCAACTTACCAATAATGTAATGAGCCGAACAAATATTTTAAAAATGGAAATTGGTGACCCAAGCAAAAATTCGTCGAAACGACGTCCAAATGGGTATATTTTCAAGACTGTCTCAAGTCACAACAATCACTGCGTTGTTAATATTGCTACCACAATGTAATATAGCAAACACTTGTTTCAACACCCTTATACGCCTGTCTACTCACAAAAAGTGAAAGCCGTAATACGAGGGCATGGCTTGATGATCAACACTACAAGTAGGGATCATCAGAGATTGAAGTGGGTAATCCCAGATCTCGACCACGACACAGTCGAGAAGCCTGGATAGCTCTATAACTATATAGGACGACATCGCAAAAAGATTAAAATCTAGCGACGCCTCAAAGCTCAACGAGCTGGCGAAGCCATGCCATAATACTATTATAGGGCAACATCGCCGGAAGGATACAACTTTTAGCGTCGCCCACAAAGCTCAACGAGCTGGCAAAGCCAAAATATAATAATATTGTCAGGCGACATCGCAAAAAGATAAAAATCTAGCGACGCCTCAAAGCTCAACGAGCTGGCGAAGCCATGCCATAATATTATTATAGGGCAACATAGCCGAAGGGATACAACTCCTAGCGTCGCCTACAAATCTCAACGAGCTGTAAAAGCCCAATTATAATATTATTATAGGGCAACATCGCAAAAAGTTTATTGTATTAGCGACGCCTACAAAGCTTAACGAGGTGGCAAAGCCAAGCGCGTGCAAGCGTCATCGGAGATCACGGCTAAGGTCAAAACCCGACCCTAGAGCGCGAGAGCCCTCGCGCTCACGCACAGTTTCGCCACAGTCGTGCCCCACTACGCCACAGCGCTACCCACAACAGATGGGGCATGGCAACCGCATCCCTACCCACGAGAGCTCTCGGCCAGTAAGCCAGGTTTACTCAGGGCGTCGTGATGGCTACGGCTATGACGAACGGCAGGATGGATAGCATCAAAATCCACATGAATATAGCCAAGCCCCGTGTCAGCAGCTACGAGGCTACGACGAGCAAAATGCACAGCCCTATGCGCGCTATGGGAACCCGGACCATGGATACATGTCGTATCAGCCCGCCGACCACTGGGAACGCCAGATCCCCGACCGTCAGCATCGCACACGCTTTGCTGAAGAACCTGACTACAATAAAAGGCGGGACGAGGATGGTCGCCGTGAGAAGCCTCAGTACTATGAGGCTCCTCGTCGCGATGAGCTTCAACGTGACAGAGAACATCGCGACGGCTACGTCAGTCGCGACAAGCCTCATTCCGCACGTGCAAGCAAGCCGAGCGAAAATGCTCGCCGGGCGGAAAGCGACTCATACGGCCAAGCGCCAGCGCTCCCGTCCGGCAAAGGCAAGTACGCGCGGAGCCTGCGCAACGACGCGCAGAATGAGGAGTGGGAGCGCGAGTCCGACGAGATAAATGAGGCCAAAGTTGCCGCGGACTGCGCCGAACGTTCGGCCATGCGCCGCACGTATCAAGACCATTCCTACCACAGTTGTGGTGAGGATAAGTCCCCGCGGCAACTCTTTGTGGCACCGCAGCCGTCTGGGTACAACAGTGACGCGCTGCGAAACACAAAGACACTCCCAAACTCCCCACGGGCTGCGGACGCCATAGTGGAAATGCCCACCCCTCCCAAAACCCCGCGGACTTATGAGGTCGGCAAAAACCCTTACGAAAAGGTCAATGACTATTACCGCTACGTGTGCATAGTGGCAGAGAGAAACCATGCCTGCATCACGCGGTCGAATGTCTGTAATCACGTTCAAAGAAACGCTAGACTCTGATGATATGACCGACTACCTCGCCAGCACTGGTAAGAGGAGGGCCAATGGCTCGCAAATAACTTTCCAAAACATAAAGGAAGAGGAATTGCGAGCCCTCTACAACCCACGCCCTCAACGAGACAAGGCTTCTCATAGATCACATGAAGAACATTCACTGGGATTCTTCGATCGGCCTAACACAGGCAGCGCAAAAAGTTCTTTATGATATTTTCCGATGCTTCCGAAAAGCCGGACCGCCTGATGATGGCGCCCTTAATTCCAAAGATGCACAAGGGCATGCGAAGAACCACACAGTCATCACCAAGAAAGCAACAAGCTTGATCACTAATGTGGATCTGCGGAAGGGTATGTAGGGTTTTATGGCGCGCAGCCTTGACGCCTCCCTCTATTACCCGATATGGAGGAACAAACTCAACAGTCGCGCAACTATGCTTGCACCGTCAAACGACAACGGCGAGCGTTATCAAGACCGCTGCAGTGCAAGTCTTCAACGCAATGACCCACGCCAGTGCGGCATCAAATGCCAACATGATGATGACCAGCGTGATGCTGCACAGTCTGCCGGAAAACATTTCCAGGGCGATGGCGACAACTACGACGAGATCAACGGATTTAATCTCAATGAATATTACTGAAAATTTCCGGGGGGATCTCTACGCCGGCTAAGATCAATGGCCAATGTCGCCGCCTACGTCCCGCAGCAGCATGAGGCCCAAGCGCTGCTGGACGAGGCTGATCCGCTCGAGCTACAAGCACCATACCTCACTATAGGTACTTTAGATTTTCAACATGAATACACTTTTTTCTAACATGCTTGCTCGCGCCAACATGGCCATCAGCGAATATTTCGCGGACACACATTATGCCGCACAAATTCCTCATGACGCCGAAGCCGAAGTAGAGAGGTTGTTTATAAAATGCAATACGTATTTTGAACCAAACTCACAGGGGAGACTCCTCTGTGCAGTACCCCTCATACGAATCCCACGCGAGCCTGATGCAAAGCCATCAGTGATGCAAAGCCATCAGTGAGAAGGAAGACTGGCACTTGCACACGTTCCGCGGTGCCAATGCGCACCTGCCTCATGAACCACTGAGCTCACTACAAGAAGCAAAGAGCTCCGGTATACACTTGCAGGTTCACGCCACCAAGCCTTCTCAATGAGATAAAAGAGATTACTACGTTGGCTCGGCCACTGGCTAATTCACAGCAAATTGTGGGGAAGTCGCGAAATTATTCGCGGGACAAGGGCACAGCTCCCTGAATACAACGTTGGTGTGTCGTCTTGGCCGCGACTCACCAAAATGGGGCTACTGGCTATCAACCAATAACCATCCCCAAAGCTGGGAAACTACATCACACCTCTGACTGCGTTTACGCAGCAGAAACCTGAGAACCCTCTCACCTACATGTTTACAGAACAGGGAGAGGCCGGCCGCCGGCCTCTACGCGGCGTAAAGACACTAACTATGGTTTAGGCCTGCCAACTAATGCCATACGCAGAAATTGCACAGCAAACGGACTTCATGCACAGGAAAGTCACTGCCCCTGCGAACGCACGCAGGGAGGAACAGACGAGACGACATAAGAAAAGCACAAACGTGCAGTCGATCAACTTTTAAGTTGGCGACTATGCCCTCTTCGGATGCCCAGAGCCACAGGAGTCAACAAGATTCCTATAACGTGGCCGGGGCCGGCAAAGGTGACAAAAACCGTGTCACTTTTAGTCGCTCAGACGGAAGAATTGCCTGCGGGCACACTCCAAGAGATCCGTGTATCACGTATGAAAATTTACGGCAATGCACTACTCAACGTCAACAAGGGCCTCGCCGACTACCTGAAGGATCAGCACGCCTAACTGTATCTCGTAGACGAGTTCAAAGCCATCTCGAAGACGCGACGCTCTTTTGAGGTGAACGTGTCATGGGTAGGTTTCCCTAATAAGTACGCATAGGAACGCCTAGAGTCCTTATTAGGATGTGCCTACCCGCTTGAGAGAAGTTTTGAATTCCGCCTCAGAAGATCCGATTGCTTCGGCCGCTTTGACGAAACCTCACAGAGCTGACCCTTGCGCAGACCATACCATAGTCTCAGCACGAGCAACCTACATTTGCAAAGGCGCAACCTACTAGGTTACATAGTATGCGTAATTTACCATAGGAGGTTCGCAAAGACGTAGAATGTCTCGTTTGGTAAGAGAGTGGCTGCAACATGCGCCTCTACACTTGGTTCACTTCCCGACGGCGCGTTGGTAACGCCCCATTTGAAGGCCCATGTCAGAAAGTATCCTATGATCAAAATGATTAAGGGTTTGCTACAGTGCAACTATAACTAACAAGCGAGCGGAGTAATTAACCGTCTCAGCCGACCAGGAATATCCCGTCGACAAGAACATGGCTAGTTTTTTGGTCTTAAGCCGTCGACATACCCAAGGATCGACAACGTCGAGGCTGACCACCAACCTTAACGTGGCGCCTACAATGGCGCCACTGGCAAAAACACCAGCACGGAATGGATATATTTAACCCTGAAAGTTAAGACTTGGCTTAACGACCCGAACAACATATATACAGTGAAAAACTAAACAAGAGTCCCAAACAAAGGCGCGGACTAATAGCACCACAAGGTTAAGCTAACCGTGAGCTGGGGCACTGATGTATGGGACACGTGTACCCACGTCAACTAACGTGAGTATGAAGGTATCACAGCACGACCAGGAGAACGGTCACAACTTCTAGCAAGTGTAGCATACACCGCCGCAATTAAGCGGGTGTATCATACACCAACTTTGAACGTCCACACAATAAAACACAGGGCGGCATTGCCACCGAGGGTACGCAACACTGCACCCCCTTCTTCGGTGTGCCACTCCCCCTCGCCGTCGCTCCGCGCTCCCTCTCTATCTACGCTAGCTACGCGCCGCGCCTACGCTCTACGCTCCCGCGCCGCGCTCACACTCTCCACAGCGAGATCGCGCCACCAC
>JAULCF011560094.1:0-11025 GCA_032361265.1 Devaleraea mollis
CGCAGGAAGACCGCATGCAACACGCCTTCGGGATTGATGTCGGCCACAAACGTGCCTTCGCCGATCAGGAAACGTTCGTCTTCGACTCGCTTCACCGATTGGCCCACGAACCCCAGGCCAGATGTCTGCTGATTCTCAACCGTGCTCATTGATCGGCTCCCGTGCTGGTCGTTTCGCTAGTCGCTGCGGCCGGGATGGTGGCGCCCAGTATCTGCACGGCTTTCTCGACACCCGCGACAATCGACTGATAACCCGTGCATCGGCAGATGTTTCCGCTGAGTTCTTCGCGTATGTCTGACTCGGTTGGTGTCGGGTTGTCTCGCAGTAAGGCGACGGTGCTCATCAAGAAACCGGGGGAGCAGAAGGCGCACTGGAAGCTCATGGCTTCGTACATGGCTTGTTGCACGGGGTGCATCTCGCCGTTCGTAGCGAGTCCTTCGATTGTGGTGATCTCGGCACCTTCGGCCTGCACCGCGAGCATCAAACACGACCGAGCCGGTTCGCCGTCTAGCAGGATCGTGCAGGCCCCACAGACGCCGTGTTCACAACCCAGGTGGGTGCCGGTGAGCCCGACGTCTTCACGAATCACGTCGGCCAGCGAGCGCCGAGGATCGATGGTGACGGTCTGTGGCAGGTCGTTGACCGTCATGGATACGGGCATCGACGTGCCGATTGGGGTGAAGGTCATGCGAGGACTCCGATCTTGCTGGCGGCTTCGGCCAGGCCCTTGCGGGTCAACACACCGGCGATGTGGCGTCGGTAGCTGGCGGTGGCGTGAATGTCGTGGTCTGGTTCGAGCGTCTCGCTCACGATTCGGGCGGCGGCGGCGAACGCTTCTTCGCTTGGTGGGTTTCCAACCAAGACAGCTTCGGCCTCGGGGACACGGACGGCCGTGCTGGCCACGCCAAAGAATGCGAGGGCGGCGTTGGCGATGACCCCTTCTGGAGCATCGATTGCACATGCCAAACCAACCATGGCGTAGTCGCCATGGCGACGACTCACTTCGACCACGGTGCCGCCAGCGGTAGCGCTCCAGGCGGGGAACTGGACGGAGGTGAGCATCTCGTTGGGCTTGAGTGCGGTGGCGAAGTAGCCCTGGAAGAAGTCAGCTGCTGTCACGACTCTGGTGCCGCCAGTGGACGACAGAGTCATCTGGGCGTTGGTCGCCAAGCAGACGGCAGGCATCTCGGCGGCAGCGTCGGCATGAGCGATGCTGCCAACGACCGTGCCTCGGTTGCGGATAGCCCGATGGCCAACGTGCGGCATCGCCGCGGCGACAACGGGGGCATGTTCCGCAACGTCAGGGGACTTCTCGGCCTGAGCATGGCGCACAAGAGCGCCGATACTCACACCGTCGTTCACGGTGATCGAATCGAGACCAGGAAGCGCACCGATATCAATCAGGTGCTCTGGTCGACCCAATCGCAGTGCCATGACCGGCAGCAAGCTTTGCCCGCCTGCCAGGATTTTGGCCTCGTCGCCGTGTTCGGCAAGCAGAGCAAGCGTCTCGTCGAGCGTCTCTGGCCGGTGATAGTTGAACGGTGGGTTCTTCACCCAGTCCCCCTCGTGCAGTGGTCGCCCGACAGTACCGCGTCATCGCAACCCCTCGGGGGCTGGGTGGTTTGGACGACGGTTGTCACCGCTGCGGGGGTGGTCGTCGTCCAGCTGTGAGGAACGTGTCGAACGGCGAACTACCCGGGCGACCCGGACTACCCGCGGGGTACTTCGATCCAGGGGACGGTCTTGTCGACGCGTGGTTCGCCGGGAAGTCCCAGGATCTGTTCGCCGAGGATGTTCTTCATGACCTCGCTGGTGCCGCCTTCGATGGTGTTGGCCCGGGCTCGCAGGAATGCATATCCAGGGCCATCGCCGATCATGTCGGAGGACTCGGGGCGACGGAACGTGTAGTCGTAGTCGAGCTGGCCAGCCATGCCTTGCAGGTCGACGGCCTTCTCCCAGATGTCCTGGTTGATGAAGGCCATCATGGCCTTACCAACAGAACCTTCAGGACCGGGGTTGCCGGAGCGGGCCATTTGGGCGGCGCGCATGTTGGTCAGGCGAAGTACTTCGGCGCGGATCCAGAGCTGGGTCACTGCGTCGCGTTCGACTGCCGAGTCGGTTGCGGTCTTGGTGTAGATGTCGACGAGCATGCCGATTGCGCCGCCGCCGCGACGAGGACCGCCACCGCCACCGCTGCCACCAATAGCAGTGCGCTCGTTCATCAAGGTGGTGAGTGCTGCACGCCAGCCTTCGCCTTCGGCGCCGATGCGGTGGGCATCGGGAATCCGGGCGTCGGTCATGTAGACCTCGTTGAACTCGGCTTCGCCGGTGATCTGACGCAGCGGGCGAACGTCGACGCCTTCGGCCTTCATGTCGAGCGCGAAGTAGGTCATTCCACGGTGCTTGGGCACGTTGGGGTCGGTGCGAGTCACGAGCATGCCGTAGTCGGCGATGTGCGCCAGCGTGTTCCAGACCTTTTGGCCGTTGATGACCCATTCGTCGCCGTCTTTGACAGCTTTGGTTCCCAGGCCGGCAAAGTCAGAACCAGCGCCGGGCTCGCTGAAGAGCTGACACCACAGTTCTTCGCCGGTGAACATGGGGCGCAGGAAGCGCTCCTTCACTTCGGGGTCGCCGTGGGTGGCGATGGTGGGGCCAGCCAGGTACATAAAGAATTGCTTCGGTTCGGTCGGTTCGGCACCGGCATCGGCCAACCGCTTGTTCACGTGCTTCTGCATTTGTGGTGCAACACCCAAGCCACCGTCGCCCTTGGGCCACTGCACCCATGCCAAACCGGCATCGAACTGATGGCCACGGAACTCGAAATAACTTTCGGCCTTGGGATCGTGGTCGGCAAGAAGTGCGTCGATAGCAGCATCGACGGTCTGGAGATCAGCATCGCTCATAGAAGAGATGTTAACGACCCCGACACCCGCGCTGTCAGTCGTACAACTCGAATTTGGGGTCCGATTTCGGGCCGGCCGAGCAACGGCCGCATCGCCGAGCCGTTAGCACCGGCAGTTTCAGGCCCCATGGCACAAGAATGTGACGCAGCGAGATGTGGCGTTGGCCAGCCCACGGCAGATGGCAGGAGTGTCCTGCGGCAGGACATGAGTCCTGCTTAGATGTCGGCTTTGTAATAGAGTCCATTCGTTCAACTGCCCGATCGAAAGCGTCCTATGTCTGAAACACCTTCAACTCCTCCGGGCTGGTATCCAGCTCCGGGTGACCCAGCGGGCACCCATCGCTACTGGGACGGCGTCGCCTGGCAGGGCGAGCCCCAGCCAATCCAAGGCGCACCAGCGGCAGCAGCAGGCGGTGGAACTACTCTGCATGGCCAACGACTGGCTTCGGCTGGTCAGCGCATCGGTGCTCGTCTGATCGACACGCTCATCATGGTCGTCCTTGTCGTCGCTATCTTGGCAGCCATTTTCGGCTCAGGTATCGGTGAGTTCAATGCTGGCGTGCTCATCTTGGGCGTGGCCTTTAGCTTCGCGTACGAAGCAGCAATGGTTGCGCTCAAGGGCGGCTCGCTCGGCAAGCTCATCTTGGGTCTCGCAGTGGTAAACGCTGAAACCGGTGAGACGCCTCCTGGTTGGGAACCCGCCATCATGCGTTGGATCCCAGGCCTGGCCGGCAACATCCCGGTGATCGGCCCGCTAATCAGCCTCGTCGTATTCGTGCTCTCGCTATTCTGGCTCTTCAATGATCCAAAGCGCCAAACGGTCTATGACCGCATCGCCAAGACCCAAGTGATCCAGACCAAGTAATAGATCTATCGATCGTTCGATGAGCTGCGGCAGCCGGTTTCTACCGGAAGCCGCAGCTCATTCGTATTTTTGGGCAGCCGCCAACGCGGCTCCCACATACCCGCCGCCGAACTTGATCGCGTGGACCAGCAACGGTGCGAGCTGATGCAGTAGCACCCGGTCGGACCAGCCGTCGGCGAGCGGAGCGAGCTCGTGATAGCTGGCGAACGTAGCCTCGTCAAAGCCGCCAAACAGCCGCATCATGGCCAGATCAAACTCACGATGCCCGCCGTGACATGCGGGATCGATGAGCCAGCTCACACCGCGGCCGTCGACGATTCGATTCCCCGCCCACAAGTCGCCGTGCAGCCGAGCGGGTGCCTCGGCCGGGCCGCCCACGACATCAAGTCGACACGCAACCGATTCGATGGCCGCCGCTTGGGCTGTGGTGTACACGCCGCCGTCGACCGCCAGCCGAATGAGTGGCCCGAGGCGCTGCGTGGCGTAGAACTCGGACCAGATGTCACACGGCTCGTTCGGAAGGCCACGGCTGCCGGTTGTGCGCTGATCGCGGCGACCAAAGCAAGGGGCTCCCGCTGAATGCAGCTGAGCGAGACCCGCCCCGAAGTGGGCTTCGTCGGCAGCGGCCTGGTGCGACTCGTCAATCCATTCGAGCACCAACAGCGGCGGCTCGTCGGCGACACCTAGTACCTGGGGGACAGGTAGTGCTTCGGTGTCGCGGAGCCATTGCAGCCCGCGGGCCTCGGTGTCGAAGAAGTGTGCGGGCGGGTCAGCGTGCGTCTTCGCAAACACGGTTTGGCCGTCGGCCAGAGTCAGTCGATACGACGCGGCAACATCGCCGCCGCCTAGCGCACGGCTCGATTCGATCTGGCTGCCGGTAATCTCGGCAACCTGGTGGCCTAGGCCGGAATGTCGGTCCATGGGATCGCCTTGTCGACACGAGGTTCGCCCGGTAGACCCAGGACTCGTTCGCCAAGGATGTTCCGCATGATGTCGCTGGTGCCGCCCTCGATGGTGTTCGCCTGCGAGCGCAAGAAGAACTTCGAGTAGCTCCAGTCGGCCCGGTTCGAGTCACGGTTCATCGGGTAGCCCGGCTCGTGCAGCATGCCTTCGTCGCCCAGCAGGTCCATGCAGCAGTTCCAGATGCGGATGTTCAGCTCAGCCGATGCGAGCTTGCCTACGGAACCTTCGGGCCCCGGGTTACCCATGACCGAATTGGAGCGGCCTCTGATGGTGGTGAGACGGCCGACCTCGGCCTCGCTCCAGAGCTTCATGATGCGGTCACTCATGACCTGTCGCGATGTCTCGTCGAGTTCTGGAGCGCGCTTCTCCCACAGCTTCATCAGCACGCTGATGTTGCCGGAGCCCCGGGGGGCGGTCGAGCCGCCAAGTGCGACCCGCTCGTTCATCAGCGTGGTGGTGGCGACTCGCCAACCGTCGCCAACAGCGCCGAGCAGGTTTGAATGCGGGACCCGCACGTCGGTGAAGAACACCTCGTTGAATTCTGCGTTGCCCGTGATTTGGTAGAGCGGGCGAATCTCGACACCTGGGGAGTGCATGTCCAGGATGAAGTACGACAGGCCTTTGTGCTTGGGTACATCAGGGTCGGTGCGCACGAGCAACATGCCATAGCGGGCATGGTGGGCGCCGCTGGTCCAGACCTTCTGGCCATTCACGATCCACTCGTCGCCGTCGCGAACCGCTCGGCTCGACAGGCCAGCAACATCGGAACCATGACTAGGTTCGGAGAACATCTGGCACCAGAAATCTTCGCCAGTGAAGATCCTCTTCAGGTGCTGTTCGTGGTGGTCTTCAGATCCGTAAGTCAGCACCGTGGGCAGGCCCATGCCGATGCCGATCGTATTGATGCTCAGTGCGGCGAAACTACGCCCGGCATCACGGATCGCCGATTCGACTGCGCCTTGCAACGATGGCGAGAGATCAAGCCCGCCTTTGCCCACTGGGTACTGGACTCGCGCCAGCCCTGCGTCCCACAGAGCGGAACGGAAGTCGACTTCGGAGGCATCGAGCCCGACCTGGTCAATGACCGACATGGTGAGTTCACGCAGTGCTGCTTCATTCATCTCCTGAGTATTGCCGACGCCAGCCCCCTGGTATCAGTCCCGCATACTGATTGTTCCCAGGACATCGGTGTCGCCATCGGCCGGCGCAGCGATTTCGACGATGCGCTCGTCGACATCGTCGTATTCGAGCCGGAGCGCGCGGCACATGAGCGCGTGGAGTTTGTAGCTGGCGACCGCATAGGTGAGCTCGATGATCTCAACTTCGCTGAGATGTTCGCTCAGAGCAGCAAAGGTGGCGTCCTGGACTCGTCCGTCGGCCAGTGCTAGTTCGTCGGTATAGGCCAGTACCGCCCGCTCTTGCGCATCGAATGCGTCGCTGGTGGGCCATGCCGGAATCGCGTCGAGTTGCTCGTTGGTCACCCCGACTCGACGAGCAGCCTTGCAGTGCTGGCTGAACACGAATTGACTGGCGGCCACGAACCCAGTGCGGGTCAACGCAATCTCTCGCAGCTTGGGATCCAGGTCGCGGTCAGGGCTGCTGAACAGGCCGAAGCCGGCCACCATGTGGCCCATGAGTTCCGGAGTTTGGGCGAACACCGTCCACCAGTTGCCGGGTGTGCCGGTGGCCGTTCCTGGATTGGCAACAGGGTCTCGGTCACCAAACAACTTGCTGTAGATCGGGAGCACCGACGGGTCGGCCTGGCCGGGCGGGATCTGTTTCGTACGCGTCATGTGCGTACTGTAGGGGCAGGCCCCAGTGGCTACCGAAGGGACAACCATGACTCAGACCGGCGACTTCGAATACGGCGGCATCAACCACATCGCACTGGTGTGCGAAGACATGGAGCGCACAGTCGACTTCTACACCAACGTGCTGGGTATGCCGTTGATCAAGACGCTCGAGATCCCGGGCGGGGGCCAGCACTTCTTCTTCGACTGCGGCAAGGGCGACTCGGTCGCGTTCTTCTGGTTCCCCGACGCCCCACCACACGCTCCTGGCATAGCGTCGGCTGAAGACATGCCGGGCCGCGGGCGACTGCTCTCGGCACATGGCTCCATGAACCACCTGGCGTTCGACGTTCCTGCCGACAAGTTCGACGAGTATGTCGAGAAGCTGAAGGCCAAGGGTGTCGACGTGTCGGTGGTCCTGAACCATGACGACAGCGAGACGACCATCGCGGCAGAACTCCACGACGGCGTGTTTGTGCGTTCGGTCTACTTCAAGGACCCAGACGGCATCGTGCTCGAGTTCGCGGCCTGGACGAAAACATTTGGGCCCGAAGACATCTTGCACCCGCCAGCTCGGGCCAACGGCGAGCGGGCCGAACCCGTCGGGAGCTGACTCGGCCCATGCTGGTCACCCGCATCTATTCCGGCGATGATGGACAGAGCCACTTCGAAGAACTTGACCTGCCGTTGGTCATCTCCGACGTTGGTGCCATGTCGACGAAGATCCCCGTTGATTCGATCTTCTTTCGCGACACCACCGACGCTGGACCCGAGGTCTGGGACTACCACGTGGCCCCTCGCCGCCAGTTCGCTCTGCACGTGATTGGACGAACCGAGATCGAAGTCGGCAGCGGAGACAAGCGCACCTTCGGACCCGGCGACGTGCTGCTGGCCGACGACCCAACCGGCCAAGGCCACATCAGCAGAGAAGTCGACGGGCCGCGGTTCCAAGTGTTCGCGGTGCTCGCCGATCACGTCGACCTCGACCGCTGGCGCTGAGCCCAACAACAAAGGGACCTGTACTAGGTACATGTCCCTTCATGGGTGCGATGATGTGACCATGTTGCTAGACGAGTTGCAGAAGCGGCTTCCGCCCGAGTCCATCCAGGTCGACGTTGATGTCATCGAGGCGTACAGCCAGGACCGGGCCGCGTTCGAATCTGCAGGCACTGCCGCGATCCTGGTCATGCCGGCGTCTACCGCCGAGGTCGTGGCCGCGGTCGAAGCGGCCAATGCAGCGAATGTGCCCATCGTTCCCCGCGGGGCTGGCACGGGACTGACGGGCGCCGCGAATGCCGTCGACGGATGCATGGTGCTGTCCCTGCACCGCATGAACGAGATCCTCGAGATCGACACCACGAATCGCAATTGCCGAGTGCAGCCCGGGGTCATCAACTCAGATCTCAAAGACGCAGTCGCCGAACATGGCCTGTTCTATCCACCCGATCCGGCGTCGTTCGACATGTCGAGCATCGGTGGCAATGTGGCCACCAATGCCGGTGGTCTGTGTTGTGTGAAGTACGGCGTGACCCGTGACTATGTGATGGGTCTCGAGGTCGTGATGGCTTCGGGCGAGATCATGCACACTGGCCGTAAGACCATCAAGTCAACAACTGGTCTTGACCTGACCGGCCTGTTCGTTGGGTCCGAGGGCGTGCTCGGGATTATCACCGAGATCACACTCAAGCTGGTCACGGCGCCCCCGCCACCATCGACAGCTGTGGCGTACTTCGACAAGCTGGAACCTGCGGGTAGTGCGATCGTGGAGATCTTCCGGCAAGGCCACGAACCGAGTCTGATGGAGATCGTCGACCAGGCATCGCTGCGCCAAGTCGAAGCGGTGTACCCCATGGACCTCGATGTCGATGCCGCCTGCCTGCTGCTCATGCAAACGTCGGGCGAAGAATCGGCCCGCCGCATCCAAGAGATCAGCGAGATCTGCACGGCCCACGGCGCCACGTTTGTTTACCACGTCGAAGATCCGCACGAGGGCGACATGCTGATCGAGGTCCGCCGCAAGGTGTGGCCTGCGTTCGAGCACTTGGGCAAGGCCATGCTTCCCGAAGACGTGGCGGTGCCTCGTGACCGGCTTCCCGAGTTGCTCGCTGGAATCACGTTGATTGCTGAACGTAACCAGGTCACGCTCCCGGTGATTGGTCATGCCGGAGACGGCAACATGCATCCGCTGCTGGTGTTCGATGGACAAGACGAGGAAGAGGTGGTGCGGGTCAAGGTCGCGTTCGGTGAGATCGTTGCTTTGGCTCTGTCGCTGGGCGGCACGATCGCGGGCGAGCACGGTGTGGGAACACTGAAGAAGCCGTTCCTCGAACTAGAGCTCGATCCGATCCAGCTGAAGGTGCAGCGCAGCATGCGCACCTTGCTCGATCCCGATGGGCGACTCAACCCCGGAAAGGCCATCTGATGGCAACGCTCGATGGCGGCCATGCTTTTATTACCGGCGGCGGTTCCGGCATCGGCTTGGGCGCGGCTCGGGCCTTCATCGCCGACGGCGCTCGCGTCACGTTGTGCGGACGAACTGCCGACAAGCTCGAAGCAGCCGCCGCCGAGTTCGGCGACATGGCAGCAGTCGCCATTGCCGATGTGGCCGACGAAGCAGCACTATCTCAGGCGATCAACGAAGCCAACGCCCTGGCACCGCTCACGGTTGCGGTAGCGAACGCCGGCGTTGGTGGCGCATCGCCATTCCTGGCCACCGAAGTCGCGGACTGGGAACGGGTGCTCGCCACCAACCTGACCGGCGCTTTCCTGACACTCAAACTCGCCGGGCAACATCTGGCCCGCAACGGCGGGGGAGCGATGTGCGCCGTTTCGTCTATCGCCGGGTCAAAGACCCACCGGTTCATGACGTCGTATAACACCAGCAAGGCCGGCCTCGAAATGCTCGTGCGCAGTGCGGCCGACGAGCTCGGATCACTTGGCATCCGGGTCAATGCAGTGGCGCCAGGGCTCGTCGAGACCGATATTTCTGGCACCCTCCGCGGCGATCAGGAAGTTTCCGAGGACTATCGCATCAACATGCCGCTAGGTCGACAAGGCACCGTTGCCGACACGGGCGCGGCGATCCGTTTCTTATGCGGACCAGAGTCGAGTTGGATCACCGGTGTGGTGCTTCCCGTCGACGGTGGCCATCATCTGCGGCGAGGTCCCAACATCGACCCATTGCTCGCACCATTCATCGACGATCTGCCCCCGCTAAGTCCCGAAAGCCCGCATACCCCAAAGAGCCCGGAAGAAAACTGAACTGACATGGAACTAGAAGAACGCCTAGCCGCCCCGGCCGTCACGCAGGAAGGCGCCGCTCAGCTGTACCGCTACGACGCATCGCTAACGCAACACCGCACCCCGGAACACGCTGTGCGCGATGACATCGAGGTGCTGAGTCTGGACTTCAACGGAGACCCTGCCGAACGTATGGCGTGGATGCGACACAACGCACCGGTGTATTGGGACGACGTCACCGGCCTGTGGGCCATAACCAAGCATGAGCACGTGAGCCATATCGAGGCGAACTGGGAGACGTTCTCAAGCGCCAAGGGCTCACGGCCAAACAGTTCGGTGCCGTCGATGATCAACGCCGACCCGCCCGACCACACCCGCCGCCGCCGCATCGTCAGCTCCGGCTTCACACCCAAGCGAGTCGCAGCGCACGAGGACTTCCTGCGTCAGACCGTGACCGAATTGCTCGATGCCGTGATCGACGCCGGCACCTGTGACTTCGTCAACGACATCGCCAAACCGATTCCGTTGCGCATGATCGCCACGCTCATGGGTTTGCCGCTGGCCGACGAAGACAAGCTGCTGCACTGGTCTGATCTGTTCGCGACCGGCGGCGAAGACACGACCGAGGCGGTCATCGCCGCCGTCTTCGAATGGGTTGAATACATCGTCGAAGAGATGAAGACGCGAACCGACCCCGAGGCCGACGATCTCATCAGCTTGCTAATCCACACCGATGGTGAGCCGTTATCGGTCGACGATCTGATCTACGAGACCATGCTGATCCTGGTTGGTGGCGATGAGACCACTCGCCACGTCATGTCGGGCGGCATGGAAGCGCTGCTGCAGAACCCCGACCAGCTAGCTGCGCTTCAGGCTGATCGTTCGTTGCTGCCGGGAGCGATCGAAGAGATGCTTCGGTGGGTCACGCCAGTGCGCAATATGAGCCGCACCGCTACCACCGATGTTGTTCTCGGCGATCAGCAGGTCCTCGAAGGCGACCGGTTACTACTGCTCTACCTGTCGGCCAACCGCGACGAAGACGTCTTCGCCAATGCTGAGACCTTCGACATCACGCGCACCCCGAACCCGCATGTTGCGTTCGGCGGCAACGGCCGACACTTCTGCCTGGGCGCGCAGCTCGCTCGGCTCGAACTCAAGGTCCTGTTCGAAGAAGTGCTCGACCGGCTACCCGACATGGCTCTGATGACACCAGGAGCGACACAACCCGAACGCACTGGCAACTTCGTCCTCGGCATCGAAACCCT
>JAULCF011561205.1:0-13008 GCA_032361265.1 Devaleraea mollis
GGGGCCGGGGGGAGGGGTGGTGCGCGGGGGGTGCGGGGGGTTATAAATTCTACTGGACCCAACTGTAAGTAAACTTCCATCTATTGGGAATAAAAAAACAAGATTTGACAAAATATCCATTCTGTAATTTTCAAAATCATGCCTCCGAAAGTGTAATTTACTAGAAAATTACACTTTACATTTTGTAATGTCAGATTACCCCGCGACCTATAACTGGGAACCAAATAGAATTTTACTTTTACTTTTTTTAAATATTTTATAGTGGAACTCTTGTGGTGGGAAGCCCATACTCGCGTACTGTAGGGACCAAAAGAAAAGTCGACCGACCGACCGGCCGCCCCGAACGCGGCCTTCTTGCGCGCAACAGCGTGGCACTTCGACGTTACTGCGTCGTCCCTCCCCGTCACTTTCTCCACTTCGCCTGTTGTCCCGCCGCCAGCGCCCATCAACCCTACTGCCACACGCTTCGACCTTGACACGGCGCGCGCCATCCTCGCCGCGGCCGGGCTCCACCCGCTACCGCCGACGCCGACGTCGTGGCGGCCGCGACCAACCGCAGCCGCCTGACCCAGGCCCTAGTTCAAAACGTCGGCGTCGGCGCCAGCGTCCTCCTTTGCCCGCGCACGGGTGAGGTGCTCCTCCCCACACCGGGCTCGTGTGCGGTCATTCTCCAGTTCTCCGCCTACAACTGCCCCAGGTCGGAGAAGGCGCTCCGGTTGTTTATGGCTGGCTTGGCTCGAGACCACTTCATCATCACCCCGCGGTTTGTTGCCGTGGACGCCTTCTTCCCCTACGCCATCCTAGTTTTATGCCGCGCCGAGGACAACCAGACCATGCTCACCCTTTTCTCCCTCCTCAACCACCTCCTCAATGGCGTGCGCGTCTTGACCGACGACATCATCAAGCTCGCCAAGACGCGCGCGGATGGCCGTGGCGCGTGTCTCGTCGGCCCGGCCATCGTCGGCGCCCTGCTCTGGACCCAGAACATCGCCCATCGTATCGGTGCGACGGTGTTGATGCCACGTCATGACGGGAACCAGCCCCGCGAGGAACACCTCGACCTCTTCCGAGGCCTCGACAAGGCCAAACGTGACTTCTTCGCCGCCGCAATGAACAAATGCATTTCCGACGTCGCCGTCAAGCTCCCGGCCGTCGTCGACGGCGTCTTTGACTCTGTCATCGACAAGTTCCTCTCCGACCTCCTCCTTCACCACATTTACTCCGCCCTCAAGGCGAAGCGCAGCGACAACATCCGTCGTGTCGCTGACGCCATCGTCGAGGCGCACACCTCCCACGCCACCTCCACCATTGAGACGGTGACATTGCCCACAGATGACCACGCCTCCAAGCCTCTCCCGACCAACACGCAAAATGCCGCGCCCTCATCCTCCGTCCAGGTTCCCCTTCAGCCCACTGTCACGCCGCCCACCTCAGCCCCGACCGCCGTGTATCTCACTGGTGTCGACAATGTTGTCGCCCAGATGGCGCAAGAGAACATCACCCTTCTAGCGCGCCATGCGGGGACGTCGGCCGCTGATCGTCGAGCGCGCATGCGCGCCGAGCGGTTCACCGCCCTGCGCCTCTCCCTCACCGACGCTTTCGTTGTCCCTCTCCTCCCTGAACGTCCGCGCAGGCGCTCTCGGAACTCACGGACGGCCCGTCCGCCGACCGGCGCGCTGACCGACTCCACAACGAGCGCGCTGACTTCGCACGGTCGCAGGGCAATGTCCAGTCGGTCATCGCGGAGGCCAAGACCTCCGACAAGACGTTCACCAACCTCCTCCACAAAGTCAGGGAGGCGTCGAAGTGCCTGGTCAACCGCCATGCCAAGCTCTCCGCCACTGACGCTCGCGCCTCTGAGAAAGAACTGGCCGACGCAGAGCCGCCACTCGCGAACGATGCCCATCCCCCGCCCAAACCTGACGCTGCCGACACCGACATGAATAGCGATGCCACCAGCGTCTGCTCCAACGACACGACGTCGGACGCTTCCACGCCTGATCTTGCAGATCGTCCAAGAATCGCGCAGGTGGTGCATGACCAGAGTGACGACGTCGACAAAGGCCTCACCGATTCTGACGACGATGGGCACAGCGGCGACTGCACTATCACCGACGCCATCGACGCCCTACAGTCTACGACTGCTAAGTCGGCACGACTCACTCGCCGGCTGACGAGGGCTGTAGACGCCTCCGCATCAGCCAACGAGGCCGTCACCGACTCCTACGTCTTTGTTCTAGTTTTATCGAATCATGCGAGAGTCGGC
Organism: Devaleraea mollis; assembly: GCA_032361265.1. Taxonomy (NCBI): domain Eukaryota; phylum Rhodophyta; class Florideophyceae; order Palmariales; family Palmariaceae; genus Devaleraea; species Devaleraea mollis. The sequence continues at coordinate 2,267 of JAULCF011561205.1, forward strand.
CCGGCTAACGCGACTGGCATGGCCCGCCGCATATGCGAGCTCTCCACAGCCGTGCGAAACCAAGCGGGGGCCATTGTCACGGCCGTCATTTCTTTCGCTGTCCTTGACGCAGGATTTGAGCGCAGCCAGAACGTGAGGACCGAGAGAGCGATATGCCGTGCGATACGGCTTCTCGTCGCCGCAGCGACGACACTAATGAGCTATGGGCCGGCATGAGGTATTTTTCTATTTGTTTAGAGGACAGTGAGCTCTAGAGCACGTTTTCGGTGTCGACTGACTCCTCGGAAAACAAATTTGTTGCTCTTTTTTTTCGGAGGAAGAAGGACCACGTGCTCTAGAGTTGTGTCTTCTGTCACTTATATCCCAGAAGACGCAACTGCGGGGAAGGCGAAAGGTAGTTTGAGAGTAGGCGAGGGCTTCGCTAGCCTAGAAGACGAAGCCGCGCGTGAGGCGACCGGTAGTGTACGAGTACCCGAACGAAATTCTATCGTAGCGCCCGGATGTCTCCCGCCCCGGACCTCGACGACGACACAGCTGCCGGAGCCAAGATCTTTGCTGAATTCTGTCAATCCGAATATCCTAGAGAAAGCGATTCGGGGTCCGACCGCCTCAATCACGCCGCCGAAAGTGGGGGACATGAAGACGCCGAGGGCAATGCGGAGTTCTTCAGGAATTTCCCGCACTGCCGTCCCGGCGCCTGCGCCGACTTGTGTAACAGCCTCTGCCCCACCGCCCGAGGAGACTAAGAAAGATCCTTCTCCGACGAAGACGACGGATCCGACGTCCTCGTCACAGAAAGCGCTGCACAGACTGGTGACGGACATGGAGACAAAACTGGCGCACGGGAAAGCAGCAGAGGAAGAGCAGACAGCGGCGCATCATGCTCCTAACTTCCCTTCCCCCGCTTCACCAGAGCAGACTCGAATTGCTCCCGCCGTCCCGTCAAGCTCGGACGACGTCTTTCCCATTCACACACCGAACGCACACCGTCCTCACGACAGTGCGCAGTGATCCGTCCCGGCCAATTTCCCAGAGCCACATCCGTGCGACTTTAGGAAACGTACCTGCGTGCATGAAACGACAGGCCACCGCTGCCACCTCAGGCCACCAGACAGCGAAGCTGTGGTCTACAAAACCGTCTCCAAATTGCGCGCGCACCTCCTCTCCAACAAAGAAGACAGCCTTCTAGACCTAAGCGACTACATGCCCGAGATGGCGGCGATCGCAGGGTGGCCTACTGCGCTTCTTGTGCCGAGATCCGCAAGTCTTCCACCTCCCGGGCCCTCAAAGACAGGCGCGAAGCACTATTGATGCTAGACTTCCCCCCGAAGCGTGTGCCGCCCGATTCCGACACTGCATCCTCCCCAACCGTCGAAGACGAGGCACGCGTACGTCAGGCGCGTAAACTTCAACGAGAGACCACTGCACATGAAAAACTTAGACACCGCCGACACCTTCTCCCCCAGTACGACCGCACGCCGCCGACTACGGAGGAATTCCTCCAGGCCAAATTCAGGCCAGGTCAAGTCTTCGACAAGATTCCGCACTCTGCTTTACATAAAATTAGGAAGGCGTATCTAGCCGCCTTTACTGCTTGCAACCACGCGTTGCCCCGGCACGGCACCGTTGACTACACAGGCGACGAAGCATCCGAGGGAAAAGAGCAACGCGAAGCCTACTTCCAGATCTATCTCTTCCCACACGCAATTGTACGTCGCCTATACCCCGGTGAGGAAGGAGCTGACGACATCCAGGCAGAGAAATACGCGCTGGACGCGCGCCTGGACGTGTTCCTAGACTCGCATAAGAGAATATTCGTCCTCTGGTACGACGCCAGAGATGCTGCAGCAGACGCGTACTTACGAGGAAACAACAAGCAGAGAGATCAGATAGACACCGGGGAGGCCAAGCTCAAGCGCACAGAGCGCGCGCGCTACTTCGCCGCTAGATGTTATTACGGTCGAGCCTTAAACGATCTCCTCGCCTCTCCTACCTTCGACCCTTTCGACCCGGAAGAAATGGACCGCCTGCGCGCTTTCCACCCCGACGCCGCCGAGCCCGCAGAGCGCCTACCGCGAAATTATATCCCTCCAGCCCCCACCCTCTCCAAGACACATCTACGCAAAACTTCGAAAATATGGACGAGACTTCCGCTGTCGGTCCAGACGGCATGGTCGTCAACAACCTCCGCCTCCTCCTCCGCGACTGCCCGAACGACAGAACCCAACACGCAGGCGAGAACATCTTCCTCGCATTCCTACAGATAGCTGCCGACGGCCGACTATTCCCGCAGGTCGCTGAACTCTTCGCCTCTGCCAGGCTAATCGCCATCAAAAAGCCCCCGAAGCCTGAAAAGCCCCTTGGCATCCGACCCATAACCATCGGCACCGACTTTCGACGCGTCGTCGCGACAGTGGTCCTAAAGATGGCCGCCGCGAAAGCCGCGGGCTTTCTGATCCCGCAGAAAGTCTCCCTGGCACTCGCTGCGGGGACAGAGATCCTGATACACGGCTTCCGCGACGTACTCTCCGCCCACGGCCTTGAACCGGAGAAGGTTCTGCTTCGCGTCGATGGGCGAAAAGCCTTCAATGCAATCCTCCGCGAAGCTTTCCTCAGACTCGTTATCCTCCACGCAAGCGCTACAGCGCAGCTAGTTCATGCCCTCTACAGCTCACAGCCCTACCTCACCGTCGGCGTTCAGCTCCTGCGCTCATGAGAGGGCACTCAACAGGGCAACGCACTCGGCGGACTCCTGTTCTGCCTATTAATCCGCCCGCTCGTCAAACGCATAAGCGAAAACTGTCGCCTCGATCTCAATGCGTGGTACGCCGACAACGGCAACATCGTCGGCAACATCGGTCTGGTCGCGGAGGTATACCGCATCCTCGTCTACGAGGGCCCAGCCTGCAACTTCTTCCTCTTCAAGGACAATACAAGCCTCTGGTGGCCCGTCATGGACACTGCGCGCTTCTTGCGTAACGCCTTCGACTGCGCCCTCGATTTCGACAAAGACGACGGACCACTCCCAGGCATCCTCATCCTCAGCTCGCCCGTCGGCACCGACGCCTTCGTCTAACAGCACCTCGCCGAGAATGTCGAGAAGGTGGACGTCGTGCTTGAACTCGTCCGCCCCCTCGACGACGCGCAAACAGCCCTACCCCTCCACCGCTCATACCTCTCAGTCGACCTCGTCAACCACACCTTGAGGATGACGCCGCCCTCGCAAACAGCGGAGCCCGCGCGAACCGTTATCGTTTAGGAAACGGCAAGGGCTACCCGGGTCACATACGACATCTGCGACGTCGTAGTGGGTACACCGATGGGACTGGCGGGTTGTGATCATTTTAAGATGCCTGGATCATCGCACAAATCTTGTCTGGTTGTAAGCAATGAGAGCGACCAAACGGACAGACTCGCACATGAACTTGAATATGACCTGCCGTGTGTTGGCGCGAGTGCTCCTGTGCTTCTAGGATGTGATCCTGGCCAGCTAAAGGGCCAGTCTATGGTACGCATGCTGCCGCTACCTCACCAATCTGCTGTTGGATTCCATATTAAGCTCATGCCGCCGCCATGAGAGTACTTTGTTTGATCAGGGGGAATTACCTGTCTTGCGGCAATTCAAGCCTGCGTGTTACTGGCAGCTGCTACTCAACACCGTTCTGTATCAGAAATTACAGAAATCTACAGCGAGGTCATGTTCGATGGGAGGATGCAGTCGTCTAAGTTTCCTTCGAACGAGAGGGAGTACTCTCCTGTGGAGTTCACAACACTGCAGAATGTTGCCTACGTTGACTGAGAAGGATCGGCCGACTGCGTGAAGACACAAATTCGTCCGGACAGCACGAGTTCTACGAAGGAAGGAAAAATCAGAAGATGCTTCGATTTCATCGAGATTCTGCTACAAAGCTTTCCTTCACTGATGTGCACTACCGGCAGGAAACTTTCCGTGGCGATAATTAGCAATCACAGTGGGGCATTGGAGCAGACGTAAGACCAGTTTCTAATAAATAAATGTTGCAAGTACATAGACTTGCGGCTCGGAACGAATGATCTTTTCCAAGGCACTGAACACGACGTAGTGCTCTTGGCTACAGTAGTTTCTGGAACCGTGTCTCCGACTTATAACGCAGAGTTCAGTGGGAGTATTAACAGATGGAATGTGGGAACAACAAGAGCTGTTTACTGCATGGTGTTATTTGGTGATAGTGACTACCACCGGGGAGTAACGGAACGGTTTTGGAGAGAGTACATTCGGGCTTGCGCGAAACGGCGTTGTGTTTGGACTGTGAAGGAGTTCGATGGTGTAGTGGAGAGGGGAAGGGATGGAGAGGCAGTTCAGAGGTTTCGGCGGAATTTGCGAAGGCCGCAGCGTATGGTACAGTTTCCGATTTTTAATGTTAGTGCTTAGTTGCTAGAGGTGCCGAGGTGTGCGTGGGGTCTCTGTGGCATTTTCCAAGGTAGACGGTAGTGGTATTGACAAAACTATGGGGATATTGCTGACTTGGACAACCTCATTCGAAGTGGGGTTTTCACGCCGGATTTGAAGCCAAGATGTCATCAAGCAGAATTCGCGTTGATAAGAGATCGACGACATGTACGCCACTTCATAACGTACATGAAATGAGGTTTTACCACACGAAATGACAAAGGGAAATCAAACTGCAAGCATATCAATACGATTTTTACAGTGAACGCGCTATTTATGTATGACGTAATTCGGACTGCAAATAGGGTTGTCTAATTAACGAAAATGTCATCTCCTGCAGTCCATCGTATATGGCCTGATTTCGCATGTTTCCAAAAATGCATGATGTTCTTTTGGAAAACTTAAAGTCATCCAGTGCATTGTCCAAAACCTTATACGACATGAGTACAGTGTGATATTGTTCGGTAGCAGCACTACCATCTCATTTTTATCACATACAAAGCTATCTGTATCTATCTTTAGCTATAGCTAAAGATAAAGAGTGTAAACAAACGTTAAGCTAAAGATAGATTAGCGCCGTCTTGAGGCTTAGATGTGTATACGATCTTTGAGCAAAAGATAGATACAGATAGCTATCTCTTACTACACCATTGTGCCGAGTTTCCACCCTCCAGCGTTCATCTCTGCTCCTCACCCGGCCAGGACCTCCGCGGTACTGTGGTGAAACAATCTCCCACTCGCGAAATTGGTCTGTCTAAAACCCGGCTCTACCGCCAGCGTTCGGAGAACAGTGGGAGGGACTGCAAGAGCCGTGTAGGCTGTCGGATAATTCGAGGCGGGAAGATCCGCGGCTGGAAGCGGGGATGGAAAGGGAAGCCTACCCGGGCCTCCAGCCTACTGCCTTTCCAGTCCCTCCTATTGCCCTCGAAACCATCAACCAGTCTGCACCTCAGCTCCCAATCTCTACTAGCAGAGATGAGGGCGGGAGGGAAAACGAATGATCCTTTTTTCCCTCCCGCTCTTACCCCTGCTATATTCTATTCCAGCCGCTCATGCATAGTCCGCAGGCCATGTATTCGGAACACGCGGTGACGGCAGTGATGACTGATATGGCGTCCGGGTTTTTAAGAGCGCATGCGCGAGGTGGCGGGCCATGGGAATTTGTACTGGGGTCGATGGCATGTGACATATCATTCTTTTAGGCCCCTTCGATCTTTCTTTAGTCGCAGGACCCAAGACTTATTGGCGCCACCGATTTTCTTTATATCTCTGGCCAATGGTTTCTTGTTCCTTACAGAAAAGGATGGACAACCCAGGCTTTAGGACGATTGCTCACTTGGACTATAAGCGCTCAAGTTTCTTTCACATCATGTCGCAAAGATTGCTAACACGCTTAGCCTCAAGACGGCGGGAGATAGAAAGAACATCTTACTATCTCTCGCCGTCTTGATACTAAGCGTGTTAGCAATCTTTGAGCTATCAACAAGTTGTTGTTGATAGCTCAAAGATTGAAAGCTGAAAGATTGTTAACACGCTAAGCCTCAAGACGGCGGGAGATAGTACGATGATCATATTATCTCTCGTCGTCTTGAGGCTTAGCGTGTTGTTGATAGCTCAAACATTGTTAACAAGGTGAGCCTCAAGACGGCGAGAGATAGTACGATGATCTTAATACCTCTCGCCGTCTTGAGGCTAAGCGTGTTGTTGATAGCTTAACCATTGTTAACAAGGTAAGCCTCAAAACGGCGAGAGATAGTAAGCTCATCGTACTATCTATCGCCGTTTTGAGGCTTATCGTGCTGCTGATAGCTCAAAGATTGCACTCACGCTGAGCCTCAAGACGGCGAGAGATAGTAAGATGATCTTACTATCTCTCGTCGTCTTAAGGCTAAGCGTGTTGCAACACGCGTGTTGCAACACGCTTCATCAACATGTTTATAACTCAAACATTGTTAACAAGGTAAGCCTCAAGACGGCGAGAGATAGTAAGATGATCTTACTATCTCTCACAGTCCTGAGGCTTAGCGTGTTGTCGATAGCTCAAAGATTGATAGCTCAAAGATTGTTAACACGCTAAGCCGCAAGATGGCGAAAGATAGTGAGATGATTTTACTATCTCTCGCCGATGTGAGGCTTAGCGTGTTGTTGACAGCTTAAAGATTGCTAACACGCTAAGCCTCAAGACGGCGAGAGATAGTACGATGATCTTACTATCTCTCGTCGTCTTGAGGCTTAGCGTGTTGTTGATAGCTCGAACATTGTTAACAAGGTAAGCCTCAAGACGACGAGAGATAGTACGATGATCTTACTACCTCTCGCCGTCTTGAGGCTTAGCGTGTTGTTGATAGCTCAAAGATTGTGATCACGCTAAGCCTGAAGGTGGCGAAATTACTAAAGTTGAGGCTGTTCAGGCTTGTCTAGTAGAAAAGCCTGGTCATCCTCAAGTCGTTTTGCCCCTAGCATACTTTGAATCATCTTTTAGGGGCAAAACGAGTCGAGGCTTTTCTACCAGACAAGCCTGCAGGCCAATGGATCATGGCCAACCTCAACTTTAATAGTTTAGAGCTGGAAGGTCGTGATAATTGAAAATTGATGACACTTTGAAGAAGTGGCGCGACTCATCCTCTACTTTCGCATAAGTAAACCGCGCTGCCTCCTTCAGTTGGACGTATACATTCCAATCGAGTAGGCAGTGCGAAACTCGTCGCCTAAAACATGCCTGCTAACTCCCCGGTCATCTCTATGCCTCAGATGCCGACGAGTGTCTGTATCCTTTGTCCCTTCTTATGAAACTACGACGTCGATGGCACAGGCGCGGTATTTCCTAAAAAAGAAGCAGAGAGATGAAAAAGAACATGCTGGCGACAAAGACGACCATAGTAACACGAGAAGAAGGGCTCAGCAATGTTATTGCTCGCGCTCCTCCTCGTGCATGATAGCTCGCTCAACCTCCACGCCCGTCGCTACGGCCAAGGCTGTTCGCCGATTCCACCGTCCCAGCGTCAACATCCCTGCAAAAAGTACCCACAATCGCGCGCCGCTTCAGTCAAAGTCGGGGGCGTGTCCAGAGCAATGCATTGTGAGGGGGCGTGGCTGGCGATGCCGCGTCGGCGGGGCGAGGCTGCCAATCAACGTGCAGAATTTGCCGACAGGCTGCAGTCCAATTTTTAGTACGTTACAGACTCAGAGCACGTGCACGTGGTCTGAGTCTGTAGCGTACTAAAAATTGGACTGCCCACGCATGGTGGGCGAAAGTACTTCCGGCACACAATTTCTACTAGCTAGCTAGGGTATAGTTTTTTTTCCGTTACGCGATGAGGAAGGGAGTGACTGCGGTGGCTGCTAAGACATATTGGCGGCGTATATTTTCTATATGTATCTGGCGAATGGCTGCGATTTCTATTCAAAAGAGAATGAACAATACAGGCTTTAGAACTGTTGCTCACTTGGACAATTAGTGTCCAAGTAGTTTCAGTACTCTTATGTTTTGCCATTTTGAGGCTTAGGTGCGTAAACGATCTTTTAGCTCAAAGATCGTTTACACAACTGAGCCTCAAGATGGCAAAAGGCTGAAAATACTAAAACTTCTTGGACACTAATTGTCCAAGTGAGCAACAATCCTAAAGCCCGGGTTGTTCATTCGTTTCTGGATGGAAATCGCAGCCATTCGCCATAAACATCCATAGCCATAGACGATCTTTTAGCTAGGGTATAGTAGAAATTACAGAAACGTGATTTTTGAATTTATAAGTAGCTCTGCGTGGTGACCCAGCAGAAACGGGGAGAAATGTTTCATATAGAAGACGCATTCTTTGCCACGAAAGTCGAGATTCTCCCGCAATACCGATACTGCGGTATCTTTTAAGATATCGCGAAGATCCTCTGCCTCTCTAAACCCAACACCAGACGCGGGCCGCGGCCCGCAGTTAATTCGTATCACCGCGGTGATACGTAATAACTTCCCAATCAGAGCAACCTAGAACCTTATTGCAAGACCGAATTGGGGTTAACCCCAATTCGGTCTTGCAACTAGGTTGCCGGTTAAGACCCTTCCTAAAGTCCTATTACTGCCTACGATAATATTGAATAACATACTCTCTGCTTCATATTTGTTGCCATTCGCTTCTGTCGATCTTCCTTTTTTTTCCTCCCCTTTCACCTCAATCAAAAACGACAAAGGCATGCAAGCCCCTCGAGGTCACACAAAGGTGTGTGTACACATCGTTTCCCATGGATGCATCCATCGATGGGAAACGAGCAAGACATCAAAACCGCGAAAAAATATCTGGAGCATACGTTGGAGCTCTTTCGAAACCTTTAAAATATTTCAAAATATTTCGGAACTTTCGGAATGTTATTCGAACTTTTACCTATGGTATAGCTACAGCAGTAGGAGAAAGATTGTTTTCTACTTTTCTGAAAGCTCGAGTAGTTGGCATCTAATTTACCATGCGGTGGTATTATTTCGATTAAATTTCACCTAAGACAACCGAAGCAAACAGACGGGACACTACAAGAGGTTCTTGCCATGAGCCAAACCGAGACCAAGAGTTTGAAGATTTTTTTTGTTCTCGAAAAACGATATATCAAAAGAGTTTCATGTGCCCAATGTTGAAAACATTTCATGAAGTGACGACCAATGAGACTCCTCTCAGGTTCACTTCTTTTTCGACAAAGTTTTTTGTCTTGAGAATTCGCTTTACCGCCATTTTTAATTTCCAAAGTTGTCAAACCTCACCATCGCCGCATCCCTTATCACCCGCCTTTCTCCTCCGAGGAATGAGTCTTTCTACTTGTCTGCGACATGGGCTGCCGCCTACCATTGACATAAGCCCATCTTCTCTTCTTGGCCCCCTCCACACAATCCATGCTCTCCTTGATCACACTGAACTCTTCTATGAACTTCAGCACTTTCTTGCATTGCCGAAATCTGCAAATTTTGGTACACGCTTGTAGGAGTGCCGCTATTACAAATTTCCGAACCTCCAATCAGCTCTGGCAAGAGCCCATCACCTACTGCTCAGGAAAATGGCCGCCCCATCCTTGCAGCAGTCAACAGTTCGAAGGTTTATCTCTGTCAATGAAATGCCGCGCGCGCAACAACCACCATGCGGAATACAAGAGATCTTTGCTTGTATCACGATGATACAAACAAAGTGCGTCTTGTATTGCGAGCGAAATATTCACCATAAGCACGCGATGCAGTGCTGCGTCGAGCAAGCACAATCGAGCAAAGCGCGCGTCATCGCTGCGCTCGATACGGTAGGATATGAGGTCTTTGCTGGCACAACCACCGACAGCGAATCACCGCCGGGTGTGAGGAAAGTACGCTTTGACTCAAGAGGGTCGGACACGGCGAGCCAAAACTGCGATTCAACGTTGAATCGAAGTTTTGGCTCTCAGTTTGTAGAAACTCGCGATACAGTACCACGTCGAGCGCAAGAATAATCGACCAGAAAGCGCACAAGCACTGCTTACGAGGCGTCGTGGCTGGCCTTGCGAATGCAGTACCACCGTCGTCGCTGTGAGGGGAGATGCCCTCGTTGCTATACCGTGCCAGACTATCGTCGGCACATTTTTCACGCACCCGGAGGCTCAAGACCTTCCGTAGCTTACTTGAAGTCGACGCCGAGTGAACATAAGACGTCATCGTGTCCGATGCGCGCTGAATACGCCGAGATCTACAGTTGATATAATAAATGTTTGTTGATTCCAGAAATTAGTTTCAAGCATGCATTCTGGAGATCAATAAATATGCTAACTTGGCGCGGCCAAGTAAGCGTGAACGAACTTGAACGCGCCGCATTGCGGCGCGCTCGACAGCAGCGTCGGTGCTTTTAGTAAAGAAGCGCTGACGAGGCTGCTGTCGAGCGCGATACGGGCGCCGAAGGCGCGACGTGCAAGGCTCCTCTTCGCGCGCGGGATGCAGTCGGCATCCCGCGCAAGAGAAGGATGCCTTCATTTTTGCCGCGGTAGTCCTCCGCGTTGATGATTGAGAGGAAATGCGCGTCACAGCTAGCATCGACAGTTCTATCGAGCGCGATGGGAGTGTCGAAACCGTGCAATGGAAGTTTTCTGTCAGCTGTACCACGCGAGAACAGGCCAGTAGTTGAGAGAAAATGCCATTTCCAGTAGGCAGAGAAATGATCAATCTGCGAGCGCACAACAGTGGGACAGACAAAACCAATGCCATTTCAGTCATGTTGGTCAACGAAAAAAATCGAACCACTATTTTAATATTTGAGTGTCGACTAGTTTACACGTGTGAAGAGTTTCTGGCATCCTGGAGGGGGACGCGTGTTCACGTGTCGCC